>KN361052.1:2543-30958 GCA_000785685.1 Uromyces viciae-fabae | reverse complement strand
GAAAATTTTGCAATAACCTTCTGTGATGCAATCCGAAAGCTGGAAATAACTCAATCAATGGTCAGTATAACAGCCAATAACGCGTCCAACAATGGAACACTTGCACGCAAAGTAGAAGAAATCCTTGATGGATCGTTCCGTGCATCCCATCATCAGTTGGGATGCATGGCACATGTCATAAATCTAGCCGCTCGTGATGGTCTCGCTGCGTTCGGATTGGTTGATATTACTTCTGAGGCTGAAATTCGAGTATCTGAAAGTTCTTCCATGTCTCAGGATCAATCAAATGGACAAGTTAACCTCAAGACTGTAATCAGCCGGATTCATCGGCTGTCAACCTATGTAAGGATCTCTCCCCAACGCCAAGAGGCTTTTCAATCGGCCATCAGAATGGTATCCGATTCGCCTGCTGATCTTGAAGATGCGCCTCAAGTCTTGCCAGCATCAAAATTGCTGATTTTGGATGTTTCCACCAGGTGGAACTCCACGTTTTTAATGCTCGAGCGAGCTATCAATCTCAAAGAAGCCTGTAAGCTTTACTGCTCCAGACCCAAGACTGCTAACTATAGCCTGAACGATGTTGAGTGGGAACAAGCTCAACAGATGAAGAATTTCTTGAAACCCCTTCACAAGGTAACCGAGATTCTTTGTTGTTCAACTTTCCCTACACTGAATTTTGCCATTCCGATCTATATATCGCTCCTCAAGAACATCATTGAAGTTGAGGAATCTTACAGCGCTGATCAACTCATCATTCCAGCTAGACGTATGGTAGAAAAATTAAAGAAATACTTAGTTACTGCCTTAGAAAAACCTGCACCGCTTTGTGCAATGATACTCGATCCTCGCATCAAACTAAACTACATTGAAAAGAATTTCAACTTCTTGTTGGAAAAGCTTAATCTTAATCTTCCCCGGTCTCAAGCTCTTGTTGAATTTTCTTGTCAGGCTGAAACGTTTGACCAATCTCAATTACAAGAATCCAACATCAAAATAAAAAAGAAAAGAAAAAATCAATCGGCATTGGAAGACGACATCTTTGGTGTGCGTCCTGTTATAGTGTGTGGGTGTGCAAACTCCAATCTTGGAGCACTCGCGGGCTTTACTCACTGCCTGCGAGATCACAGCAGGGTGGCTTTTTCCTGCGGGTTTTTCAATCTCAACTACTCGATCCTCGCATCAAACTAAACTACATTGAAAAGAATTTCAACTTCTTGTTGGAAAAGCTTAATCTTAATCTTCCCCGGTCTCAAGCTCTTGTTGAATTTTCTTATCAGGCTGAAACGTTTGACCAATCTCAATTACAAGAATCCAACATCAAAATAAAAAAGAAAAGAAAAAATCAATCGGCATTTGAAGACGACATCTTTGGTGTGCGTCCTGTTATAGTGTGTGGGTGTGCAAACTCCAATCTTGGAGCACTCGCGGGCTTTACTCACTGCCCGCGAGATCACAGCAGGGTGGCTTTTTCCTGCGGGTTTTTCAATCTCAACCAATAGATTAAGAGTCAACCGCTCTATTAACCTCACTTAGCCGCCACCCTATGACAACGAGGGAAGAAAAACGCCGACAAGATAATCCAGAACTATACGCTGAACAAATCGAAAAAGAACGCAAACAAAAAGAAGCACTCAAACAGAAGAAAGAAGAACAGAAAAAGAAACGAGAACTAAAGAAAAAAGAGAAAGCGAATCAAGGGGCTTCACAGTTAGCTTGATCAGAGAACCCGATTGCTAATCCTGACTTGAAACCAAACAAACCCACTGCTATAACATCGCAGTTACCCTCGTTACCTTCGCAAATAATACCATTTATCCCATCGCCGTTCAAGACCACTCCGCCATATCGAGACCCCGCTAACATCTGGCGTTCCAGAGGCGACTCATCTCCCACCGACCCATCTTGTGAAAACGACTCCTCTTCGTCTTCATCATCTGACAACGCTATAACCCCAATGGCTTCATCCCGAATCGTCGACAACTCTGAGAACGACGTAACTGCGTGGTCCAAATTCCTTTCTCAGCCTGGTGTCTACAACTCCAATGTCGAACATTCAAAAGCTGATGGATCAAATTTTACTCAATGGACTCGCACCCTCAACAGGGTCATCCGATTGACTCTAGGCTACACAGCCTTCTTCGACAACTCCCGGAACTATACCCGATTGACTCCTGCCGAAGACACTTGCCTGTTATTCCTAATTCAAACCACCGTCGCCGATGAACTATCCAATACAGTTGACAACTGCGACTCATCTACCGCCGCCTTTACTGTGTTGCAGACAAATTTCCAAGGCTCTGTCCGATTTCGCCAAATAGAACTCATCGATAAATTAATTGATCTCAAGGCTGAGTCACTTGACATCGACGTGCAAACCTTACCGACTCTATTCAATAAACTATTCGATATTTTCGCTGACCTGAACAAGATAGTTGCCGGCTTGTCTCCTTTGGTTGAAAGCCTTGTGGTTCAAGCTATCGTTCCGCCTCCCAATACGCAAAGCCGAGTCACTTGACATCGACGTGCAAACATTACCGACTCTCTTCAATAAACTATTCAATATTTTCGCTGACCTGAATAAGATAGGTGCCGGCTTGTCTCCTTGGGTTGAAAGCCTTATAGTCCAAGCTATCGTTCCGCCTCCCACGACGATGACTCAATCTCAATTATTCCAAAACATTGCCTTCCAACTCAACTCTAAGACCAATGTATCTGGCCGTGACGTACAGACTATCCTTAACTCTGCCTACAGTGAAGCAGCACGATTTGATAACTCTTCGATTTCAGTCAACCCATCCGCGATGAGGGCCTGGCAACAACACTCTACTAGACCCAATGCAAATACGACCAATGTAGCACCTGCTGGTATCCGTTCGAGAGCGCCTCCCCACTTACAACCTGCACTACACCGTCCGTCCCAGTTGGGAGGACCAAATGGTCGGCCCGGTCGACCAACGCAAGCCGATATTTCTTCCGCTTTGAATAACATCCGACAAGGCAATACGGCCCCACCACCTCATCTTGTTGCCGCTAGCCCCAACTGTACCTACTGCAGTGGTACCGGGCACTGGAAATCCAACTGCCCGGTACTTCGTCGAGACGCCAACCTCCCGGCTCCGGGTTCTGGTCGCCCCGCTTCCGCTTTCGCCCGCCAAGCCACCCCCAATAATCCGACCGCGTGGTCCTGGTCCACCCCGATCGAAGACAACCAACCTAATCCGCAACCTATGATCCGATCAGTTACAAATCCAGTAATCGAGGGGGTGGCTGGTGAAGGCACCATATTGGATTCTGGGGCGACCCACCACGTGAGCGCATCGTTCTCTAACTTTATTAACTTTATACCTCTCAAACATAACATTCAACTAAATTTGGCATCACCTTCCGCCTCAATGACTGCGACTCACAGCGGGACCTTGAGGGTCACCTCTGGGGCGTCGACATGGGAGATTCCGCAGGTCCTATTCAGCCCGGACGCGACAGGGACGTTGATTAGCCTGGGTCAACTTATCGACTCAGGTTTCCAACCTCAATTTCTTTCTAGTTTTGATATTTTACTCTCTTCTCATTCTATCGATATCATTGCTAAATACCAAAAACGTTCATGGTTTATTTCTAGGATAATTCCTAAGACTACTCTTGATCCGCAGAAATCCCCTTCTCACTCTCTTATGAATTGTTATCCGGTCAATTCGAATGACTATAAATCCCCCGCGTATGACTGGCACTGTCGCCTAGGACACGTATCCAATAAAGTTGTAAAATCGTTTCTGAAATCTTATGTTCCTGAATTTGATCTGAAAAAGTGGACCCCATTTATCTGTGAGTCATGTAAGCTATCGAAGAGTGAGCGGAGAAGGGAGAGACTCCCCGAAACAATTCCTAAGGAACACAACCTGGACTTAATAGTGACGGACGTACTAGGTCCATTGGATCCTGACATTCATGGAAATCGTTTCTTATTGACGGCAAGGGATCATTTCTCCACATTCTCTTTTGTATTCCCTATGAAGAAAAAATCCGAAGACCCAACGATTCTGATCAATCTTTTCAAGAAAATTAAAAATCGCTTTGACGCCTATCCTAATAGTGACGGACGTACTAGGTCCATTGGATCCTGACATTCATGGAAATCGTTTCTTATTGACGGCAAGGGATCATTTCTCCACATTCTCTTTTGTATTCCCTATGAAGAAAAAATCCGAAGACCCAACGATTCTGATCAATCTTTTCAAGAAAATTAAAAATCGCTTTGACGCCTATCCCAAATTCCTCCGGAGTGATAATGCAAAGGAATACCAAACCAAAGAATTCCAGGATTTTCTTGCGTCTACAGGAACAACTACGATCTTTACTTCTCCCTACACTCCTGAGCAAAATGGTGAAGCGGAGAGGTTGAACCGTACCTTGGGTGATATTGCTCGAACTACATTGCAACATTCTCAACTGCCTAAAAATCTATGGTCATACGCTTATAAATGTGCTTGTTATATTGTTAATAGAATTCCAAATACTCGCATCCCCGAATCAACGCCAATGAAAATATGGTCAGGCAACGATCCCAATCCCGACATCTTGTACCCCTTTGGTACACGAGCAATAGTACACATCCCAAAAGAGAGACGACACAAGTTATGTCTACGAGGAGATTCTTCCTTTTTGGTCGGATATCAAGAAGACGGAAGAGGGTGGTTTTTCTTTAATCCTGCGACTAAACGTATTACTGCTTCCGAATGTGTTGATTTCCTAGATTTCCAGGGTAAAACACTTGTCCAAATCAACGCCAACAAAACAATCAACCAGCCTACCATTTGTTCAACTATGGCGCTAGGACGCATGGACGTGAACAAAATCTGTGAAGACCAAGATAAAATTATTGAAGAAATCAGAGACCTCAAAGATATTGCTATCATAAAATTATTGAAGAAATCAACAACCTCAAAGATATTGCTATTCCTACTTCTCTCAAGGCTGCCTTACGATCAACTTACTCGGAAAAATGGAAAGAAGCATGCTTAAAAGAATGGAACCAACTCACTGAGATTGATACTTGGGAGGTGGTTGAGAAATCGAATCAACAAGCAATTGGAACACGATTTGTGTTTGATATCAAGCGAAAAGCTGATGGTTCTCTGGATAAATTCAAAGCTCGGTTTGTAGCCCGTGGGTTCCGACAACGCCTTGGTGTTGACTGCAAATCAACTTTCACCCCGACTGCATCACTCTCAACTTTGCGCCTACTATTCGTACTCGCTTTACAGCACAAATGGGAAATTAATTCGTTTGACATAACAGGCGCGTTTGTTCATAGTCCGATCGATGAAGTAGTTCATGTCATCACTCTCAACTTTGCGCCTACTATTTGTACTCGCTTTACAGCACAAATGGGAAATTAATTTGTTTGACATAACAGGCGCGTTTGTTCATAGTCCGATCGATGAAGTAGTTCATGTCGAACCCCCCATAGAACTGTTTCCCCATCTCAAGGACAAACTTCTTAGACTCAAAAAGGCTCTCTATGGTACTAGGCAAGCGGGACGATGTTGGTGGAATTTTTTTAAATCTCTCCTTGAATCGTGGTCGTTTCGATGCGATGAAGTTGAAGAAAGCTTATATAAATATTCTAACGGTGAATGTATTATTATAATTTGGCTGCACGTAGATGACGGTGTAGTTTTCAGTAATGACAAGGGGTATCTTGAGAAATTACGGAACAATCTGGAAAAGAATCTTCGACTCAAATGGGCCCATCGACCGGATAAAATTGTAGGCATCAAGATTGATTACCACGATCACTTCATTGAGATGTCTCAAACTCTTCTCATTGATCAGATGACTGAAAGGTACCAACAAGAAATACGAAGATCCATAATTCAAACGTATACCCCTTTAACAAATAATGACTTAAAGACTTCAACAACGGCTCCCATCAAACCAACCTTATATCAATCTTTTATTGGTTATCTCAACTATATTGCTCTTGGTACTCGCCCCGATATCAGTTACGCAGTCAACTTCTTAGCTCGTTTTAGCACATGTCCCAATGAGTCACACTGGACAGCTCTGAATCATCTCATTTGCTATGTAATTACAACGAAGGATCGGAAACTTACTTATTCAATCAAAAAATCGACTCTCGACGTGTATTCTGATGCGAATCGGGGAGGTGAATTCCAGAGATCAACTTCAGGTTTTATTGTGTTCTTGTCAGGTTGTCCAATAGCTTGGGGATCACGTCGTCAAAAAATGAGTGCACCGTCGACAGCATCAGCCGAATTTATTGCTCTTGGTTCTGCTACAAATATTTTGATGTTCCTTCTACCAATCATTCGATCATTCAAAACTGTACCCCCAGTCAACTTGTTTTGTGATAATAGATGTGCAGTTCTGGTGGCCAGCGACAACGCTTCCAAATCAAAGATGAAAGCTATCAAAAGGAACTTCTTTTTTGTCAACGACGCCATACGTGAACACCATATCAATCTCCAATGGATCAACACGAAATCGAATGTTGCCGATTTTTTGACGAAACCACTTCAAGCTGTTCAACACTCTAAAATGCTCGAGGCTGTACTGGAGGGAAAGAACTTGGGGGTTGGCACAGACCATCAGGGTCTAAGTAAGTGATGAACTTGTGTGCACCTCCATTTTATCTGGGCTTTTCTGTTGGATGTTCACATGGCCACGCATGTGAGCATTCCTGAAATTTTTGTTTTCCAGTGATATTACCTAGACGTTGTCGTACTGGCGCTTGGACGGACACGCTATTGGACCGATTACAGTGTTTCCATGTTTTTTCCTTGTTGTATTTTGTTCTCCCTGGTTAATTTTCATTTTTTTTAGTTTGTTCTCCTATTTTATTTCGTTCCTCCTTTATCATCCTTTTACGTTCCTTTGAATTTTTTTTTCCCTCATATTTTTCTTTCTTTGTTTTTTTTCTTCTTGTTGTTGGTGTGGAGTTTGAGGGGGGGTGTTGTAGTGTGTGGGTGTGCAAACTCCAATCTTGGAGCACTCGCGGGCTTTACTCACTGCCCGCGAGATCACAGCAGGGTGGCTTTTTCCTGCGGGTTTTTCAATCTCAACCAATATGAAGACGACATCTTTGGTGTGCGTCCTGACAAGTTGGACTTGGATGGTGAGATACATCGGTACCTAGGAGAAACAAACGAGACTGCCGATATTGACATTTTAAGATACTGGCAGTCTCGCGAGAAGATTTATCCTTCTCTTGCCGAGATGGCAAGATGTTACCTTGCGATTCCGGCAACCAGTGTACCATCGGAGAGAATCTTCTCTGACTCCAAAGCCATCATTGGCACTCAAAGGTACGCTTAGATGCACAGTCCATTGAACAGCTACTCTGTGTCAAGGAATGGTCTCGCAAAACTCATTTTTTTTTAGATTCTATTGATGATGATGCTGAAACCAATTAGTTTTAAACAAATGAAAAATAATTTTTCCCATACATACAAAAAAAAAACTTGATTCCCATACATGCAAAAAAAAAAATCTTCGTTCCTTTTTCTTCAATACTCTTTTTCCATACATCAAAAAAAATCTTTTTTCCCAAATTTTTTTTCCCATACATACAAAAAAAAAAAATTTATTTCCCATACATGCAAAAAAAAAATCTTTGTTCCCATACGTACAAAAAAAAAAAAAAATTCCCTCTTTGTAATGAAACAACGACTTTGAAAAAATACTAAGATACCCGAGATACCCGCTGAGTCTCGGCGAGCCGCCCGACATTTTACCCGGCGGATAACCGGCGTGATTTTTTGAAAAACCTGCAGCCCGGTAACCGTTCCCGCGGGCACGGTTACCGGGTATAGCCGAGCCCCGGCCCTTCGGGTCCCAGTCCTACTGCCAACCCATTTTGTCAGCGGGCCAACCCCAACCCATCCCCGCTGCAAGCGATTCTCAAAAGTCGCTCCGGGGTGTAGTCGTTCACATAAGGGCCCCCCCGGTGCCCCCCCCCCAAAAAAAAAAAAAAAACAATTTAACATCACATTATGGCCATACAAACGAATCCAGCATCTTCACTTTCAATCTCTTCTTCGATGCCAGAAACACTTATTCCTGAGACAGATACAAATTCAATGCTCGATTTCATTATTCCTCAAAAGTACCAGCCAAGTTTTTTTCTTTTTTTTTTTCGTTACTGGGAAAACTCCATTGATTCATAAATCTTTGTTTTCGTCTTTCTCATCATGTAAATTCAACCCCGACATTGACATCAACCTTCATCTTCATTTCATGGTTAAGAAACTAATCCTATTTAAATTTTTTTTGCTTCAATTTAATCCATTTAGCCCTTACTTTTCAGCGGGCTTTGGCTTAATGGTTGGTTTCATCTCCTTCCTTTTTCTTTTCTCTTGACCAAGTAATTCTAAATATCAGCATTGTTCTCCAAAGTTAAATAATTTAAAGATGAAATGTTTACTTCTAGATTTAATTGAAAAAAACGTATAACCTATTTTTCCCTGACTCAATGCAATCTAAAAATAGGGTGTTGGGGTAGCCCTTTCAGCTCTGAAACGATCGTCTACTCTGCTATTCACTCTAGCTCAACGTCGACTTCTGGTAACTCTTGAGATCTCATCTAAAGATCGTTCCTATCTCTGGTTCTTGAACTGGATGTCTAAACAGAACCATAAAAACTCCAAAACAAATCAACTTGCAGCTGAAACTAGTTATCGTCAACTAGCCGATGGTACACACCAGGTTGACTTTTCACTGGTTCCCGGTCCTGGAAATCATTATTTCAAATTTCAAAGAGCTTGGTTTCAGGCAAGTCACGGGTGATTACTCTGGCCAAGTGTTTTCAAATTGTTACGAGTTGAATTGTCAGAATAACTAAAATCATCTACATATGAAAATTTTCTCATAGGTCAAACGTGAAAGGGATGGCAAATTAATTGACCTGAATTCAGGAACTCCATGGGAGACATTATTGCTCACGACCTTATCTCGTGATCGAAAACTATTGGTGGAACTTTTAAAGGAAGCCAAATCAGTTTCAATGGAAAGAGAGGAAGGTAAAATTGTCATCTACACATCTTACGGTGGATCAGAATGGAGGCCATTCGGTCAGCCTCGGGCGAAGAGGCCCTTGGATAGTGTGGTACTAGATCAAGGCGTCAAGGAAAACTTGGTTGCTGATATTAAGGATTTCATGGGTCGTGCTTCGTGGTATGGTAGTCGAGGTATATTTATCTTTATATATATATTTTACTTTTTTAAAAACAAAATACGATTAGTTTTGCTAAGGTCGTGTGACTGAAATTTTATTTGCATAGGGATTCCATATCGAAGAGGTTATCTATTACATGGTCCACCGGGTTCTGGAAAGTCATCCTTCATATTTGCATTAGCTGGCCAACTCCAATACCACATCTGTGTCCTTAATCTTTCAGAAAGAGGGTTAAGTGATGATAAACTTAATCACCTCCTAACCAATGTGCCTGAGCGAAGTTTAATTCTCCTGGAAGATGTCGATGCTGCCTTCTTGGGACGAGAAGGAAGAGAACAGTTGAGTTCTTTCTAGCAAATAACACCATTCTTAACTGGATAGAGTTTCATTAAATGTTTCTATTAAACCGAAAATAGAATCAAAATCAGTATCACCTTCTCAGGGTTGCTGAATGCAATTGATGGTGTAACTTCAACGACATCCCAACGATTATTATTCATGACGACAAATCATCTCGATAGACTAGACCCTGCTCTGATTCGACCAGGTCGGATTGATCTATCATTACGAATTGGAAATGCAACACTTTCTCAAACATTACTTTTATTTGAAAAGTTCTATGAAGATTCTCAGTTGACTAAGGAAATGGAAGAAAGAGCGATTCAAATATTTAAGAATAATGGTCAATTCAGTATGGCGGCTCTACAAGGCCTTTTCATTAGATATCGTCATGGCCAAGACGCTATTAGAGAGTTAGATCAAATTGTCGAGTATCCTAAATTACTTTCTTAGATTTTTATTATTGATGCTTCTCATTAACAAACCAAAAAAAGCTCGCAACTTGTTAGCCTAAGAGATGGAACTCATACCACTTGTAAATATTGATTTGTGTGATTAAACCTTTGCAATTAACTTACCACTTGTGTAAAACCCATGTTCGAAGGCTAGAAACCACCAAACAAAGCTTTCAATCTGAAGCATCATTATCAATAAGTTTGGAACACTAAAATTAGGCAAGATTCATGAAGTAAAAGTACAAGGCAAGTCTTCATAAGATAAAAGTACTGTTACAAGATGATCGAGCCGAGTTACAAGATGATCGAGCCGAGTTACAAGATGAAGAAGTTAAGTTACAAATAAAGAAACAAGATTACAAAAAAACAAATACATACTGGCGTAAAAGGCTGCTCCAATTTTTGTGCAAACAATCTTTCTCCCTACCCTTCTTGAGAAAAAATAAATAAGGAATAAATACAACATGAAATTTCGGAAAAGACTGAAAAAGCTATGGACAATCGATTGGAGAGCGGCACAAGAGCCGCAATTTGGGTGGGAAATGGAGACGAAACTTTGTCTTGGCCATGATCAATCACGACTTGGATATTAGATTTATGTTAAAGGACAAGCATTTCGATTTCAAGTAAGGAATCTGACCCAAAAAAAAAAAGAGAGCTAAATCAAGTCTGGAAGGGTATGGCTCGTTTGAAATATGATTCATACCAAATAAAAGACACGTACGTTTTAGAGATGGTGCGACGAAACAATTCTAGACAAGATGCAACATGGTCTAATTGAGGTGGTAATGGTTTCAGATCAATCAACGGTTCAACTTTTGACTTTCCAAAGCCATCTCCTTCAACGATAATCGGATCATCGCCATCCACGTCAGCGGAGTAACGACGACATAAGTGCTCATACTGTCGTTGTCGTTTCGCCTCCTCCCATTCGATGATTTCTTCTAACTCACGGGCTAAATCTCGTGGGTCTCCAGGTGGCATGATGTCAGAAACCAGTATTGGTTCACACTTTCCTTCATTCAAGAATTTCATTGCCGTCGATAACCACTCGAAAAACTCATCTAGAATTGAGTCATGCGCGTGAATCGTGTGTAGCCAATCGTACAAGTCACTTTGATGCCGGGCTAGTAGTCGACATAGTACCCTGATGGACTTCTGAGGATCTAACAGAATTCTCAAATACAAACCAGAATCAAAAAAATGTGCCTGACGTGCAGAATAAACCTAGAGTTTGATTATCACCTTGTATCCTACTCCTGAAGGCGCTGATCACATTTATTAATGATTCTATAAAGCTCTGCACATCTTCTAAAGCTCGTACAGCATTTCCAATTTTGTAAGTGCGCTTAAAAAATTCTAAAATTGGTGTGATTAGAATTTCAACGGCTGCAATGATATTATCTTCCGTAAACATTTTTCGAATTTGTTTTGAGTCCCATTCTTGACTGATTAATCTGAGATACAACTTGAGATCAAGTATCAAGCGAACATGGATATTTTCTGTCATTGAGCTTGTGATGCGATTATGATGCTTCTTCAAGAGTGACTTGTAAACTTGTGACGCCCTCATAACTCTTTCTAAATCGTATCGATCTATCCGGGGTTCTTCGGCACTTCGAACAATCGCCACAACTAGCTCAATATTCTGCGATTCTATTTTGTGTTAGACCAAATGCATAAGCGTCCCTTGTCTGCATGGTCAACTTAGCAGTAAAACATTTCTTTTACCTGAATATTGCCTGAAAAGATTTTTTAGCCCCTTCGAAGCATGTACAAATTTGATTATTTTTTCACACATAGTCAAGCTTTGGATTCGAGCCCGACATGCCTGAATACGTCGTTCAACCTCTATGGGGTCTCCACCTGTTTCGTTGATAGCAATTTCGATCAACCGCTGAATTACGCTCTGTTTAGTTTTACCCAAGTTTAGTTTTTTTGTTAGAAATATTTCTAGCAGAGCTTTGCACATCAAGTTTGGCTTATTAATTTTCAGAACGGTTTTAATTAAAGACCATGGTATGGCAGCGTTTAGCCCTATGAGCTTTCCGAAAACTACATCTGATTGATTTCCTGCAACAAAAAGTTCATGAAGTAATTCGGCTACGCGCATACGGATCCACTCTAGCGCCTTTTGAAACCTAAGAGGTAATTCATCTATCGTTTTTCCCTTCTTCAGGGCGTTTGATAAAGTATGGACACCATTACCGTTCACAAACTCGTCTGTGACTTCGCTCCACCAGCCGTGAATTGATTGAGCGCGTTCAGCTGCACCTTGCGCGACTAGAACTCTATTTTTTCGGCGCTCTCCGTCAATTTTTTCTCTGTGACGAATGTCAAGCAAGTCATTCTCCTCAGGTACTATGCTTTTCAAAAGAAGGAAGGCTGCTGTCTCTGGATGATGCCCTACTGTTCGAATGGATAATGTATCCCTGAGCCAGCTCCGCAAAGCCCGTCGGTGGGAGTCCGATAAATCTTCTACCAAGTGCTCACGATGTGACAGCTTTCTCGAACTTCCCAATATCGTACGATCAAACTTGATACGTTCATTCTTGATTATTGGAAATTTACTCTTCAGCCAATTACGATCGTTCCAATCGGGATGCGTATCCACCGAGAACTTTGACTTATGGTTTCCAACGCCAAAGAGTGAGGCAAGCGTATTTTTTCGCCTGGAGCCCTCGCGTGCCGAAACTAACAACGGATGCAATGGCTTATTCGAGAATGGGTCCACAAATTGGGGATTAACGGAAGGAATAAGTTCCGGCTCAAAAGGTGGCTGCCCGACCCTGTTGCCAAATGGATCCGCTTCACCAACTAGTCCAACTCCTTCTAGGGTTGGGATTAGCCGCTTATCATCTTCCTGCAGCAAACTATCGATGGAGAGCATTTCATCTCCCCAGTTGAAATCTATACCGGGTATCTTTCGAATATGAGCATTCGGAAAGTCCTTCGAAAGGCGAGTAAAGTACTTTTTGAATTGAGATTCTTTCCTCAAGACAAATTCGTCTAATCGGGACGGCCTTCGAACTCTAATTAAGTACGACTTCAACAACAATTGTCAGGAGAATATACGGATGCCTTATAGGTGTAGAGACCAGATTAAAGCCATACAAATAGCTTACGTTGATTGCATGTCGCTGACGTATACCAACCAGATCTACCTCAAATCCTCCCCACGATAGCTTATGTACCGATGTCCCTTTCCAAAAAGGCACAGGATCACCCCAGGGCCACGGAATTGAGTCTTTCACAATCCCCAAAGTCTCAAACCGCACCTTCAGGTTTGGCGGAGGATAGATGCTTTTATAAGGACTGGTAAGACCTTCCACCAAACTATCTGCGACTACCACTTTTTCTAAAGGAGGATCTGCTTCATAAGGGGATGAATTTCTTGAAAATTTTAATGATAAAGCATCAGCAGAGGGAGGGGAAAATGAAGTTGGCTTGGATTCAGATTTTATGCCTAAAAAACCTCGCGAACTTTGTTTTTCTTGTGGCTGATGTTGAGCCATGCCAATACTTTTAGTAAGCGATAACGGCTTGGGATCAAATCTCCATCTATCGCCCCGCTTTTCTTCAGCATGCTCATGAGTTCTATCGGCATGAAGCTTTCTTAGCGATTGAGATTTGAGGTCCCTGTCATTAATATTCTTAATATTCACAACGTCTTTACTCAGCGCAGCATAAGTTGTAGGATACCCGACCTGCGTCGTTGAACCCATCCGAGACATCTTGTTTTCTTTTTCGCCCAACCCCTCTGCTAAGTATTCTTTATTAACAGGCCCGTGTATATTGGCAGCACGGGTCGATTTGTCTGCCGAGGATGTATAAGGCATCTGGGTATCCAGAAAAACAGGTCCATTCTTGGGCGAATCAAAGCGATTGCCAGCTTTTGGGATATCTTTGTCATCAGGTTTATTACTCGAAAGCAGTTTGGGGCCAGTTGACCTGATCCAACTGAATCTGCGGGACAATCTAGTTGGTGCATCGAGTTTATTATCAACACGATCTCGCTCGACAGGATTGTGTCGCATCAACCTCAGTTGCTCTATGGTTTGACGGACACTTTTGGCCTCCTCAGGGCTTAATAATGTCGTCGATTTTCTTCTGGCAAGTGTAGAATCTCGAATTTGTTCTCCATTCAGACTTCCGGGCGGGCTCATTGGCGTTACATTCGATGCTTGGTTGCTTTCAAAAACGCTGGGCATGAAGGTTGAAAGTTCTGTCTCAGTCCTTCGTTGATCGTACATGCTTGAGGAGGAAAATACTTCTGAGGACGGTGTACTTGACGGTGTGCTTTTTGAGTTCTGCATTTCATGACTGGCGGGACCTTTAGAGTAATTTTCCTTATCATTGGAAGAATAAGCTTCATTCGGGTCATGCATACAGTTTGAAGTTGAGGGTGTGACAATTTCGATGGAAGCCCTTTGACTTGGCTGAATACTGACACCTGAGTACCTCAGGGGCTCCTTCTCAAAATCTGGAACGTAAGTTTTAGTCTGTTCTGGAACCGATAGATTGCAATCTATGACAGGTGCGATCAAAAAAACATCTTCTTTGACAGAAGAGGTCTCAATATGAGACTTGTGATCAGATGAGCATCTAGCAGATCCAACTGGTGCCATGTCTTGCTTATGGGCTAATTTACTTTCGGGCGATGGAGCTTCAGATAAGGCTTTCTTGTGAGAGATATCGTCCATTGGTGATTCGAGTAGATCGCGACACTTGATTGATAGCGAATGAGGTTCAGGTTCAGATGAGGAAGATTGATTTGTAGTATGAATATTGAGCTTCTGGTCGCACAATTTAAGACTGGTAGCAACAAAGCGCTCCAACAAGCGACCTATGTGCAAGTCGAGAAGGATGTGAAGAAACCCAGGGCTTCCCAAATCGATCGCCGCGCTGAGATTACTCTGATGCAATCTCCTCAATACAGGAAGGACACCCCCAGTCCAATAGGCCGAAGCGGACCGTTCGCTTATCGTCGGGATTTGTGGTTTTGGTTTGGTGTGGCTGTCGAGAATGTTGGGTGCGATCGGAATTCCATCACGAATGATGGGTAGGGTCAACAAAAAATTCTGGATCAAGAATCTCAAAATTGGAAGATCTTCAGCCGCCATGGTGGTTTCATCTGATGACGACTCCCAGCTGTAGACACTCCTAACGAGAGGGCAAGCATGATCCATCGAGTGAGTTCAGTCAGTCTCTTTGATGTACTACTGGTTTGGGGAGGGAAGAAATGAAAGAATGCAAACTTGTCGTCATCCGATTGGTCGGCTGGATTGCTGTGTGGTAGATACTTGTCACGGTTAACAGTCCCAAGGTTCAAATCGGTGAGCTTCCAAGCTCTGGCAGCTTCCCACCTGAGCTCTAGCCCGACTAACCGACGAATAAAATACCAAGCATGTTGAGGAGATTTGATGACATCTGATGAATTCGGAAAACTGTCCAAAGAAACAGTATCAACATGATTGTAATGTACTCAAAAAAAAAAAAAAAAAAAAATGAAGCTGACTTTGGTTCAACTACGCGACTCCCCGGCTTGGGATGATAGTAAGAGCGTGAGTGTACATCGTCCAAGGCTTGAGATGTTTGTGAGTAATTACGTCGATGATGGTAACAAGTTAAGGAGTGAGTAGGAGCTTTTCGTTTTTGTTCAATCGGAAGATGATTAGTTATAGTGCTTTTCTTAATCCGCAGAGGAGGAACTTCATGAAGGAAGAGATAGCCCGGTATTTTTGAATCCTCTTCGCCTGCAACAAAACTGGAAGAAGCACTATTAGCTCTTGATCTTAGACGAGTAGAAGCTGCACGACTAGGAGGTCTAGAACCACCCATTCGAAGGCTTGTACGACGCCTATATTGTTGTGTACCATCTTCACTTTCAGATGTGGTATGATCGTCATGGGTAGTTTTGCATCGTTCTAGTGATAAGTCATCAAGGGAATCTGAGCCGTCTAAACCTGTATTTTCCAATGACTGGATTGAAGTTTCTCGGATTAAATTATTGAGTTCGCGGTCAAGACATGAGGCAGTTATATCCATGCGGGAACCATTCTTGTACAGCTCATCAGTATTCATGGATTCGATTGAGAATGAAGTGTTGAAGGTGTGATTGATTGAGAGTGGACTCAATCAAACCTGAGACATGATATTAAGGATTTATGTACTTTTTTACTCTCCTTGAAATTACATCGGATAATTCGCATGATAGATAAATTTGACTATCTCTTTCTTTCCTCTTCAGATTTTATTTTATATAAAAATCCTTCAATCAGTAGATTTCAGATAGATTCACCTCTCCAGTCGCTTACAAATCCATGTACAATCAAAAAAAATGATCATTTAATCAAGTAACCAAGATTTCACATTCACAAGCTCAAAAAAAAAAATCTTACTTTATGGCTGTTAACCTTGCTACGAGTGAATTGACGACTAGAAATGTCTAATTTTCTGTTTTCACTTGTTCTTTTTTTTTTTTTTTTTTTTTTTTTTTTTTGTTTTTATGGATTTCTTCACACACCGCACTATATTCTTCATGATAAAAGAGAAAAAGATTTTTACTTGTTCAATGTTAAGGTGAAATCTTAAATTCCACTTGATAAATAAATAATATTATTTGTTTTTGTATCTGTCGCATAGTGAGTGGAAAGCTCATGGACAGCTCATGGACAGCCCGTGGACATCTCAGGCTTCCTGACCTCAGATCAAAAAACCAAGTGGAAAACAAAAAAATAAAAAACAAAGATCAACTTGAAATTGATCTCTTCCAAAATGGTATCCGATCAAGAATCAATAAAACTGGTTTCACAATGGCTTTTTCAATCCCTCAATCCAGATCTGAATCATCGTAAGGCTGCAGAAGAACAGCTTGCAATTGCGAAACGTCACTCTGGATTCGGTCATCTCCTCACTACTATCAGTGAAGACGCGAGAGCAGATACAGTTGTAAGGCAATCAGCTGCCCTTGCTTTTAAGAATTGGGTAAAGAACCATTGGGTACCGGTGTGCTTTTAGTTTTTTTTTTTTTTTTTTTTTTTTTTTATCAATTTTCATCACTAACACTTCAATTCGATGATCAAACAGGAAGAAGGAGAGGATGATCTAATCTCTGCTGCCGATCGCGATGAACTCAAGAAAAAACTCATTTCAGTCCTCATCTCCTTGGCATCTTCTCAAAGTCTTTTATCCCAGTACTCTGAAGCAGTCTCCATAATTGCTTCATCTGATTTCCCAACCGTATGGCAAGACCTCATAGATCAAATTGTTCAAAATTTCTCCCCAACCGATTGGAATGTCAATAATGCGCTCTTAAGTACTGCACATGCTATCTTTAAAAGGTACATCTTCATGCCATAACTCATCAAATTCCACGAGAATCCACTAATCATGCGCTTGACGCAGGTGGCGCGCACAATTCCGGACGGATGATTTATTCTTAGAAATCAAATTTGTTCTGGAAAGGTTTTGTGAACCATATCTACAACTTTTCAAAGTAAGATCCTCTATAAAGTTATGTTTTTTTTTTACAAAATGAGGTCCTTTATATCTATATATATTATATATTTTTTCAAAAAATACATATATATAAATTCCACAATTACTGAATCAAAACTTTGAATTTGCAGGTCCTCGACACTGCTTTAACTAATGTCATTGCAACACTCCCTCAAACAGAACAGGAAATACTGGCTAAAAGCCTTGTCTACATGATTCAAATTTATTATGATCTCAATTGTCAAGATATTCCTGAATATTTTGAGGACCATCTTCACGAGTTCATGGGCTTACTTCACAAATACCTGACATGGGAAATTCCATACCTGCGCTCTGAAGCTCAGAACGAGGCTGATGATGACGAAGAAGGTGAAGCCGGGGATTCTGAAAAAATTAAAGCCAGTATATGCGAAGTTATCGAACTCTATAGTCTTAGATACCTCGACGTATTTCCTATGATGGACGTGTTTGTCAAAACCTGTTGGGATATGCTAACTCGATTGGGTCGCCAGCAACGCTCAGATATCGTAAGTCTCACGAGAAAAAAATAAACTAAACGGGTTTCATACGCCTGACTAATCGACGTGCCCATTCTTAGCTTGTAAGTAAAGCCACTGGCTTTTTGTCCGCTGTGGTCAAAATGCCATCGCAAAAAAGTCTATTTGAGAGCTTGGAGACGTTAGGAGCTATTTGCGAAAAGATTGTGCTGCCTAACATGTTTTTGCGTAGTGAGTTTTGGCTGGTCAATCGAGACTAAATCAATCTTGCAACTCACCTATGATACTTCCGCCCCAGATTTTGAAGTTGAGATGTTTGAAGACGATCCGGCCGAGTTCGTGCGTCGCGATCTAGAGGGATCCAATAGCGATACACGTAGACAAGCTGCAGTTGAGATCACTCGCGCATTGATGGAACAATTTCAAAAAGAAGTCACCGCGATCATCACGCGTCATGTCCAGACCTATTTGCAAGTATGTATCGATTTGAATACCGTCCCCTGGCTCAGTAGGTCTTTGGCTCGCGACACATTGATCATCTTTTTTTTTCATTTCAGCAATATGCCGCAGATCCCGTCGCCCATTGGCGTTTCAAAGATGCTGCTATTTCCCTCGTTACCTCCATGGCGTCACGCAGTTTCACCACTGCTGGTGGAGTAACGAGCACGAATGCGCTAGTTGATATCATCTTGTTCTTTTCCGAACACGTCATTCGAGACATATCTTTCACCAATGGATTTACACCGCATCATATCATAGTTGCCGATTCCATCAAATTTTTACACACTTTCCGCAACCAACTAACGCGTGAACAACTGATCTCAGTATTACCGCTCCTTGTTCCTCATTTGGACTCACAAACTTCAGTCATTCACACCTATGCTGCAAGTGCTGTTGAACGCATTCTATTCATGAAGAGGGGAGACCAATTGTTGTAAGCTCTCAGATTAATGGTCGCGTGATTATAGTTTTAATCATCGACGATATCTTTTGGGCCAGATTTACTTCGACTGATTTGAAGGATTTGGATCTCAAAATATTGTCGGCATTATTCGCCCAGATACGCAAAGGTACAACTCCCCAGCAAATAGCACAAAATGAGATGTTGATGAAATGTAAGTTCCAATTTAGTTGCTGTGACGTTTTGTCATTGGATTCAAAAATTGGACATATCTTCAGGTGCGATGCGGGTGGTTGTAACGGCACGAAAAGGTCTCCTGCCACACTATGAATTCATTTTGTCCAATTTTATCAATATCTTGACCGAAATTTGCAAAAACCCAAGCAACCCCAAATTTAATCACTATACTTTTGAGAGCATTTCTGCATTGATACGGTATATATATATATTTTTTTTTTTTTTTTTGCTTAGAATATGGAGGCTGAGTCAAACTCGGAATAGATTTACTACAATGGCAGATTTGCGGACGTTACCTATCTTTGAACAGGCCCTTTTCCCTATTTTTTCCCACATCCTCACTCAAGATATCCAAGGTCATTCATTTCGGTGCCTTAATGTAAAAATCGCGTCAAGAAAACTGACCGTGAAGCGACAAACCAGATTTTTCACCTTTCGTTTTTCAGATTCTTTCCCAGATGCTTGAACTCCACACCAACCAATCGGAACCTCTCTCAGATTATTATAATGGGCTGCTACCACCTCTTCTTACACCAAACTTGTGGGAGGTTCGTGGAAACGTCCCTGCTCTAGTTCGATTGCTCAGAGCTTACCTCAGTGCTGGAGCCCCACGAATAGTTGCGGAGAATCGTATCTCAGCTGTGCTCGGAGTATTTCAAAAACTCATTGGCTCAAAGGTTAACGATGTTTATGGATTTGAACTACTGGAGGCTTTGTTTGAACACGTTCCTATGTAGGCATTTTTCCTTGCCCTGTTAGAGGACACGTTTTAAGGTTACCCTATCTGGCCTCTTCTTTTGCAGAGATTCTCTGGTACCATTCTTACGAAACGTGTTCATCTTACTACTTACGCGACTCCAGCAGAGCAAAACGGAAAAATTTACGGGGGCTCTTCTGCACACTATGATGTTTATCGTCACTTTGGAAAAGCCACAATTGACGCCGGACCTCATAATCAATACGATTAACGAAGTTCAGCCTGGGTGCGCGCACTCGATTTACGTATTTATGTCGCGCTATGACGTACTGATGACGCAATTGCAGCCTTTTTTCCCAGGTTTTGGAGGGTGTGTTATTGGCTGCCGTGCCGTCTACCCCTCTCAAGCAGCGCCGTGTAGTAGCTTTGGGACACATCGCCTTGCTCACTCGATCAAGAGCCCTGCAGTGCGAGGCCGAAGCTCGACTGTACCTTCCCATTCTAACATCTGTGTTACGCCTATTTACCTTACCACAACTCCAACCTACTGATGAGGCTGCAGGTGAGCACAGTGAGCTGAACGTTACCGACCTCGAAGAGCACGGCTACCAAGTGGGATTTAGTAGACTAGGGGCCAGTGAGACCATTGGCAAGAAAGACCCATTTGATGCCATGAGAGATCCTCGCGATGCATTAGCTGGCGGACTGGTCAAAGCTGGAGAAGCACAGCCCGGCAAAGTAAGTTGTTTCCATGAACCGATTACTACAGAAGTGAAAATATTTCTAAGCTTTTCTTTTCATTGTTTCTCTTCCTTTTTTGCCCGTAGATACCTGCCTTGATCGCACAGGTTCCCTCGGAATATGCAACGCCATACCTCCAGTGGCTTGCTGCAGCCGGCTATCAAATTAAATAAAGCCAAATAAAAGCCGTTTCCATCATCCCACTAATGCAAACTTTATACTCTAACTTGAAGAGTCCGAAGCAAATGCGCACTCCTTGTTGTGTCAATCTCTTCAACAAAAGAAAGAGAATCACAAACATCTCGGGTGTCAACAGAAATTGACAGTCTTGTCTACCATTATTCATCCGAAGGCTATTGCATTTAATCAAGTGTACTCAAGTTCATATCTACCCGCCTGTAGCGAGAGTTAATTTCCAGTTAAATTATCATTGCCATTTCTTTAATTCTTGATACCATGGATTATCCTCCATTTCCCATGCATTTTAAACGTTAGACATGTGTCACCCAATTATGCGCACGAAGCTGATGAGCTCAACCACCAATTGACTGAACCTAGACGAGGTTAATATGGATACTGGCCGGTGCCATAGGTTATTTAACTATTCAACTTGCCACGCTTTCATAATCGACAGAGCTCTTTTCTTGACCTTGGTGTGAAAACTATTTTCGTATAAGTGTAATTGAGAGTGTTGCTTATAATCTACTCACTTGGCCATCCACTAACTCTTGTGTACACCTTTCAGGTGTAGGTTTATCAACAACAAGGACCTCTTGATTGGCCTATTGCACGGTCCTCAACCCTTTGGCTTAAAACACTCACTCTCTTTTCTGTTGTGATTTTGAAGCCTCTTCAATTTTTCTTTCTTATGAAAGGCATTGGAAATTTATCTTGACAGTATCTATCAAATGGCTACACATACTTTGAATAGCACACGCTTCCATGTTTTTTCTTTTTTTACGGATGTATCTTCCAGGTCCGGTGGTTGGAGAAAGCAAGTGGCCACCCTCCAGCCACCTGATTTGTGTACCGCCAAGGTAGTTTAAATAAGACCCCAGCAATACACCGCAGATACCCTTTGTAGGTGGCAAAACTTGTTACCAGAACCTAATACTAGTGTCGTCAATGATGCGGGTGCCTGAGGGTAAACCAAATGAACACCTGGGTTAAGTTGCGATTGATACCAATTTTTTTTTTCTCATTGAAATATTAATACTTCTGGCAAAAGCTGCCTGCTACCAGGGATGTTTTCATTAATTTCGTGAATGTTAAGCGGTTGCTTTTACTACATGAGCGTGGCAGAGGGAAGGATTAAATTATGGCGAGGAAAACAATTACTAAACGATCATTGCCGCATCGGTCGTAAGTGATCGGATTGGAGATTGATAGCGTATCAGTGCAGAATGCACTCGGGACTTTGACTTGTGATACGACAGGTATTTTGGGTGTGTATGGATAGCAAACTGTTTTCATAGTTGCTTATTCAATGGCGAGCTCGAGCACAAAGCCTCGTCAGTCTAAAAAGTGATTCCCCAAACTAATTCCGGATGAAAGTGTTGGTTACCAATCTACGAATTGATCAAAGTTGTACGGAGCAGGACCCACCATGTAGTAGAGAAATCCACAAAATTTCACCAATGAAAAACCAAAAGTAATCCAGAGAATAGCTTGAAAATATTTGCTTCAAAAATAGACTGGTCAGCTGGCTCATTTGCGTCAAACAATTCAATATCACCTACGTTCTGTTACTGGCGCTGAGCCGCAGCATAGCAATAGTTAAGACTGTGTTCATCAAGAGCCAGACAGATATGAATCGAGTTCTGAATGTCTTGTTTTGGTCATCTTCAGTGGGAGGTTCGATTTCGTCTTCTACCTTGAAGGGTTGGACGGCTCGCAAGACTGTTTGTTGGAACTGGGCGTCCAAATCGTTTTGATTCTATGAGCAAAGCAGAAATAAAAATCAACTTGTGAACCTGTGCTGAGATTTTGACACACCTGATCAACATACACGATGAACGTCTTCCACAATTTGTGCACCGTCTTCTTTTGACGTTTTCTTACTGGAGATTGCAGGCAAGGCTTCCACTTTGTCTGATCCTTTTGTGCCCCCTACGAAGTCATACCTGACGTCAGCTGTCAATCGATCTCAATTGAACCAATTGCGCACCAACTTACATGAAACATCATGTAGGTTGCAAAACGCATAAACCTAGCGACAAAATTTTATGAGTTAGAGGGCCATGATGCACTATCTTTGGGTCCTGCTTACGTTGAGGATGTTCGTAAAGGAAGCGGCAACTAGGAGGAAAGGTATCATTGAGTGGAAGATATGCCAAGGGCTATGGTGCACGAGAGAAAAAAATCATTAATAAAGTGTGGCGCGTCAACTGGCCGGGTGATTCAATAGTACGCACTCCAGATATAGAAAGGACGACTACAGCAAAATGTTACACATCAATAAATAAGCAGTTAATGAAGCGAACAAGATGAGTGGACAAAGTACTTACGACAATGTAAATTCCGAGTGTGCCCGCAATGCCGGCAAATATGGGCCCTTTACAACAACAAGCGTCAGTCTGATTGGAAAGAAGAGATGAATTGAGTGGGGTGTTCAAACCATAAGTCGAGCCCAAAAAAACGCTGAAGATGTTTTCACCACCAGCAACACCAATTTCGACTGCTAAAGGGCAAAATGCCTTGATGGTCAAAATCTGCAATGCGGTTGATAAAGAATGATTCAGAACATGTAATTTGCCATAGGATAATACTTTCGTGGACTAACGAGCGTCATTGCCAGTAAATATGCGGCAAATAATCCAAAACTGCCGCCGTCAAAAGTAAGTGGCAAAAAAAATGTCAGCCGTAGAATTTGTAGCAAAAATGCCATCGGCTCGGACCAAACTCCGCAGCTCACACAACGAACGAAACGACGTAAGCAGCTTTTTCGCCCTTAGGTCGGTTGCCCAAAGCCAAAATTACCTGTGAAGCTAACAATGCAAGCTAAATAAAAGAAATCAGGGGGAGTTGCAGCAATCAAAATCAAAACGCGAGATACAAACATAAATCATTTTCAGAATCCAATGAGCGATCCCCAGATAATCAGTTTTCGATGAAATACTGTTATCTCTCATGTGCGCTGTATTATCGAATGTCGTCCCAGACCTAAGATAAAAATCTTAATTAAAACATGAGCTAAAAGAAGGTGAAACTATACATACCAGCATTGCTTTATCTTCCAACTCTTGACTTCTTGCGGATTGCTCGAAGATGTTGGCTCGGTCTGGTTGTAGTTTGTGATACCACTGCGAAACATGCGAAAGATCAGCAATTTTTCATGGTTTTTCGTGACTGATAATCTCAATTACGCGGCCAAAAACTGAAGCAAAATGATAAAGATGGTGGCACTTTAGCAAGAAATCACTCCGCTCATGTTGAGATAGAATGAGCTTAAAAACTCACTGGATCCCTCCAATTCTCCGCAACTAGTTTTTATCCAAAGATGATTAGCTATAAGAAGGGCTCGTGGGATTGAACTTGATGACTCACCGATATCAATAATAGCAGCAAAGGTGGTAAACCAGTTAGCGATTGCAAACCAACTCATAAAAAGTCTAGAAAAGGTAGATGCATTAAGTTCAATCAAGAATGCCGTTGTGCGTTACAGTCGGAGGATGAAGAAAAGTTACCCTGCAGTTGTGTAAAGGGCTTGAATATGTAGGAAAAACATTCTAATGATACCATGATTAGACCGGTACATGCGGTTAAAATGAGCAAGCGACTAATGTAAGGAAATCCAACTGTCAATATCTAAGTTGGAGAGGCGGAGTGAGGCAAGCATGAAACATACGTAGATGCCGGCCGCAAATGACCCTTTGATCCAGAAAAAATTGAGACTTGAGTCAAAGTTTACCTCCCCAAATTATAAAAATTCAAAATTAAAAAGCAAGTTGCTTACCGTTCAACCAACGCCGTCGTTGGCCAATCAATTCCGCTGCTGATTCAGGTACATCTGTTTCACCCTTTGCAGGCTTGACATAACCCAATATCCACCTTGATTTAGCTTTTGCAACAAGCTCAAAGCATAGAATTCGGTCTTCAGCAAGAAACATGTTCTGTACAATAGGTCGTTAGTCCTAGTTTCACTCTCATCAATTTTCTCAAGAGAAAACCACCAACCTTTTTGAAGATACCCATTCCCTAGAGTATTGAAGGAGTAAGATAAATGAGTGACGCTCATTTTCAAAACACCAGCAACTGGCTTCTCACCTGAACACCCTTTTTCCCGAGTCGATCAGCTAACGAGTGGTCCCCTGAGATACCAACCATATCATTGAAATTAAAACAATTGTAAAATATCTGATAATAATGGATTTTCAAAATCCTCACCATGGAAATATTGCTGAAGTGGTCGACCAAGAATAGCACGATAGCGATACGCTGAGAATGCACCAGGAAGGACTGAAACGTACCCAAAGGAAGACTCCAAAGGCTTATCCAGAATATCTATGGGCAAAAGTAATGCTTTAGTGTTTCACTGGGAAGATGTTGCGTGGTTTAAAGTCACAAAACATACTGGACATCTGCAATAAATGGGTTTTGTATTTGGTTTTAGCTAGGCAACAAGCTGGTTAGTTAATTAGTAGGGAACTCACCTTGTACTCGAAATTTTGAGCAGCAACAAGCGGATTGATAAGTTTCTTCCCTCGCGATACTAGAACAACAGGTAATGTATCAGTTGAGCAAACCTAGTTCAGCACCGAGAGCAATAAAGCAAATCCTGGACTAACACATGGCGTGGATCTCTCCGCATGCCCCTGAGTGATAGGGTTATCGGAAGAGGTTGATAAGTTTTAAGAATATAACTTGTGTCACGATTTTCACGCACCTCCCAAGTCCGGATTGTGGTGAAAGGCTTCCCAGAGGTAATACAGGGATCGATTCCCAGGTTTAGTTCCAGCATCAATCAGAATACATACTTCTGGATCAAGGTGGGGTGCAATGGCATTAAAAAGCCACCTATGCGAGTTAATCTTCTTGGCGTTCTGGGACATGGAAGCCAGTTCCTGAAATCAGTCGCACTGTCATCTATTTCTGCCAAGCCTAAGAGCTGACCTTTTGCTTGAGAACCAACATCATCTGCACAGGTACCAAGTCCGCCGAATCATTGCCATGAGGTTGGATAAGCTCGGGTTTAGGAGAGACAGACAACAGCGTCGTGTACTAAGGATACATTTAAGGTCAAGGCGGTGAATGACCTCCCAATTAAATCGATTGACGCACTTCAAATAAGTGAGCTTGGGTTTCTTTACCGTCTACTTGACGTTTCATCACTCCGTCCTGATATAAACCAATCGTGGCTAGAATATCGAGGGTCGCTTTGTCAGCGGGGTCGATGCCGTCAAAGACTAGAACGACCGAAATCATCTTCCAAGCGTCCCTGGCGGCCTCCTCTCCACCTCTGAAAGAAATAATGCTTCAGAAATGGCTCTGGGAGTATGCGAGAAATTTGATGCGACATGACCTTTTTGAAAGACGGCGGAATTCACTCCATTTTGCTTTACACATATCTCGCAGGTTTAACATAACTCCATGTAAGGTACGAGCAACCAAAATTTTGTCTTCGTTGTAATAAGTCTGCCAAGAGATAAGTATTTATGTAAATCTGTTGCACATAGTCTATGTAACCAGGAACTTGAGGCTTACGATTGCCACCAGAAGTTCAGATTCGCGGCCATATTTCTCCGCGCGAAGAGTCCAGCCAGCTTCTCGAGTAAAATCATCAGGATCGCAGGTAACTGCAGAGTAACGCATGTGAGAAAACCTGGTGATACAAGAATTAGACCTAGGCGTCAGTTGGTGAATTTTAAAATTATTGTTATTTTACTAGAGGTCAACTAACTCATTGTGCTCGCCCTTGTAGCCTCCCCCCAAATTTGCATTCTTGACGGCAGCTGTTTAAAAAGAGAGTTGTAAGTTATCTTTTTCTTAGGTCAAGTAATATGAATGCTGCTAAGTTGTGAGCTTACTGGGTACGGGGTATTCATTTACAAAGTTTCCCTGCTCAAGTTTGACCTTGATTGTTTTAGCACGTTTGGGGTCAATTTTCTGACGTCTTCCCCATGCTTCGGTGGTGGTCTGAGTTCGGTATAAATTAGCGCTGGTGGTGGTGCTGTACCTCGATTCATTCGGGAATTGAGGCTGCGGGAAATTAAATGCGGATACAGGATCGAAGTCGGGTTTGAAAGGATCAACGGCATCCAATCGAAAACCTCCCAGCTGTGAATCGTAGGATGCATCCTTGAGAGGAGTTTCCTCTTGATCGTATGCATCAGCAAAGTTGATCGGAGTGTCGAATTTGGGAGTTGGAGTGGATAGTTCATATTCTTCAGAATCGGGGGAGTGAGGTGGAATGGTGGTAGAACTGGACTGAAGACGGTGGTGGGGATGACTATGGTCAACGGAGTCTTGATGGAAAGTAGCTTCGCGGCTCGAAAACCCAGTTTGACTTGCTTCAGCATTTGGCTGAGAAAATGGGTCAGTATGGCTGAGTCTATAGGACATGGCTTGATGATGAAGGAGAAACAACTATGCTGCTACAAAAATACAGTTAAGGAAAGAGCTCTTATAAAACTTGGAAAAATTCTGGAAGGTTGATAGTGAATTGGTTTGGTAGAAAGTGTGAGAATCTCAAATCCAACCACATCGGTAAGTTACCCACATAATCAAAGTCTCAAACATTTACCCTGAACTGAAAGGAGTTAAGACAAAAAATAATGAGAATAATTACCTCCTTACCGCCACTGGATAGTGAGACCCTTTTTTTTTGAAGTGCAGTTTGTTTGGACATTGCGTACTCATGCATATACAACTATGCGTAGCATTTAACCCACCCTACAAAGTCCAACTGCCACTTTACATGGAGACAATTTAATTTAATTTAAATAAAAATATTGTATTTTTTAGAAATAAAAGCAAAAAGAGAATAAAGAAACAAAAATCATCAAGTTAATTCACTATGCTAATCCTTCCCTCTGGTTTTTTAGAGGTGGATACCTCTTGAAGCTTGTAAAGCGATGGGAACGCCTGATGAAAATAGCCACTGGGATGCGAGCTTTTGGGTTCCTTAGATTTTGATGTACTTGAAGATGCCGATGTTTGAGATGAAGCTTCTTGAGATTTTGCTTGAAAATGTTCCTCCCGTCCGTATATCTGGAGCTAGTTGTGAAGAAATAGTCCACCGTTTCCTTGACATTGCATTGTTCACATATTGGATACGGTGATTGATGGAATCTAAACAAATGGGCGTTCAATCTGACGTGTCTTGACCCAAGCTGATAAAATGATGCTGAAATAGCGAACTCGAGTGGTAATGGCGATGAAATTTTTGGAATTTGTACTTGAGATGTGATGTCTATTGAATGTAAGCTGATGTGGATTACTGCAGGATTGATCTTGATGAGAACTGCTTCATTCGCCAGTTTATCCGCTCGTTCATTGCCTATGAACCCAGAATGACCCGGACACAACTTATTAATTACAGCCGTTCCACAAAAGGATGGCAGGCCGCCCCGGAATTTCCAGCAGGACGTCCTGGAATTACCACCTACCCGAGTGCATCATGGTTAACCTAGGAGGCATCACATCGGTGGGTGATGTGATACCTGCGTAAGGTTTCAACCTTGTGTTCCCCAAGCCCCGCCGGCCACTGCCTCCCTCCTCCCTCCCTCCTCCCCCCTACCGCCGCCATCGCCCTGCCTTCCCCATCCCCATTTGCCCTTCCGAGTTGGTACCGGCCCGCTGGACGCAGAATAAAATCCTAATTGAATTTATTTTTGGTGAGCTTGTTGTATTCCGG
>JNCO01000375.1:0-31019 GCA_000785685.1 Uromyces viciae-fabae | reverse complement strand
GGTGTGGTGAGTGGTTTTTTGGTTGGTGTGATTTAAATTTTGAAGTTGGGATGGACCAAACTTGATTGGAATTCAGATTGCATTCTCCATGCAAAATGAGGATTTGTATTTGTTTACGTAATGGATCAATTTATGATTTTTTTGGGCTCAAACACCTTATTTTTGGCATAAATTTTTTTTTTCTTTTTTTCGGAGAATCATACAAGTTCTCAAGACCCCACACAGCTTCAATTCCACGGGGAAGGGCTACTTGGCAATTTTATGGGGGCTTTTGGGTCCCAAAACGCTTATTTTTTGGCCTTTTTATTTATGAAATCCTTAAACAATGACAAATCATGTTTTTTTTTGGCTGAAATTGAAGTTTAGGGGCTGATTACAACCCCTATAATCAAATTTTTTTCCGAGGGAAAGGACCCCTTCATAACGTTTGGGGGCCCTTTGCAATTTCCCTTTTTTTTTTGTTTTTATTATTTTTCATTTAATTTTTCAGGGGTCAAAAATCCTATGAATTTTTTTGATAAATATTTTTTGGGGTTTTTAGACCCCAAAAAACATTTTTCTTTTTTTTAAATTCCAAAACCACGTGGTTTACAAAACCGCTTGCATTTGCGGAAAACCGCGTGCATGCGGTCAGTCCGTTTGCGTTCAAAACCGCGTGAGTTTGTGGGCAGACCGTGTAAATTTAGTAACACCCTATTTATATTTCTTTTTTTTTTTTTCTTTCTTTTTCCTTTTTTTTTTCTGTCTTTTCTTCTTCTTTGTTTCTTCTTTCTCTATTTATTTTTTTGTCTTACTAAAACAACACCCCATAGGGAGGTTGGAGTACTAAAACAACACCCCCTGGGAGTGTCGTTTTATGGGAGTGTTGTTTTATTATTTCACAAGGTGTTCAAAACAACACCTGGTGCGGGCTGATTTTTACTAAAACAACACCCAGCACGTCGCCAGGTTCACCTTGCGATTTTGTTTTGACTGCGGGTGTTGTTTTAGAATGCCCCTTATATGAGAGTATATTAAAGACCCTCCAAAGCACAACAAAAAAGACTTTATTATCAAAATAATGTCACCCAACATTATGAAAAAAATGTGCAATTTGACTAGCGTTCAGGTGTCTCTTTCCAAAGTTGATAGATTGAATATTGCACATATATTTATCCTTCTCTGAATTTGCTGCATAAAAAAATTGGATTTGATTGATCCCAACCACTCTGCAGAAAGGGTGGGTTGCTACGCTACACTATGCTACAGGCCAAATGTAGGATAGCACAGCAAGGATTTTTTCCCCCAGGATTTGGTTAGCGTTAGCTGATGCTACAGGCCACTATGCTACATGTTAGCATAGCACAATTTTTTTCCCCCAGAATTTTTGTATGCTTAGATGAAATCAACCACCGCTACACTAACAGATAGATTAGATTTTCCACTGCTAACAGAAATTCAGCTAAAAATTAGTGTAGCATGTGACTACACTAACATTTAGCATAGAGTGTGACTATTCTAACATTTAGCGTAGCGTAGCATGTGACTTATACACTAATATGTACACTTGTGCAAGGAATCTTACTGTAAAAAAAAAACCCCCCGGGGGGACCCCTGTTTGGAATTTTTGTAATATGATTTTTATTTTTTGTGTTTTATTTGGAGGTGATCCACAGTAATAAAATGAAAAAAAAATTGTTTTTTTTTGGAGGTGATCCGCAGCAAACTGAGTGAAAGTCACTTTTTGGGTGCTCCACAATACTTATGTAGAGCCTTCTTCCAGCAACACACCCCAGTCTTATCCTTGCTCTCTTTTTTTGTTCACTCATTCTCTCTCGTTTTGTTCTTGTTATGCTCTTGCTGTGTTATTGCTTTGTTCTTGTTTTGCTCATGCTTTGTTCTCATTTTTTATTATTTTTACTTGTTTCATGTGTTTCTATCTCACTTTTTTCTCTTCTTTCTTCAAAAAAAAAAAAAAAAAAAAAAAAAAAAAACCCAAAGCCACTCCCATGCCCATATTCATGTGCTTATAGCTGTTTATAGACTTGATATTCCCATTGATATGGGTTTAGACTATTTAAGTCCATACCCATGGCTTTAAACTAAAAATTTATGAAGATGTTTGTAATCTGAGGCTCAAAAAAAAAAAAAGGCGGGTCAGAAAACTTAGCCCTTATAGAATTGGATTCTACACCCTCTAAGCATCCCAAAAATGTCATCTTCATAGTATACTACGCACATGCACAGCTGAAAATTGGGCCCGTGGGACAAAATTTATTTTGCGGGGGGCCCTGTACAGTAGGATGCCTTGCGCAACTGTAGTGTGGCTGATCACACACTATGAAACTCTTTTATCAATTGATCAACTTTTTTTATTTTTATTTTGTATATGTATATTTTTTCTTTTTTTTTTTCTTCAAGTAACACCCACACTGATTAACACTAGGGGAGCTTTTCTGGCACTCTCCAGAGAGTGCCTACCTTTACCCCTTATCCACAACTTGAGCACCATTGATTCCTTCCTAAATGTGTAATTCTTGCATAACTAAGCTTGAACTTCACGCCAATGACATCTGCAACCGGTGTATAAACACACCATAATTAAGCTGCAGTTGAGCAGGAGTTACCTATATATTTGACCCAATTGTGGTGAATATAAGCCCCCTGGCTGTTCTGGCTGCAGTGCGGCAGTTCAGTTCAGACAGACAGTCCACCCAAACGTACGCGCGTACAGTTGGGTGACACAGTACTCACCTGATCAGTTGAGGATGATATGAGGAGCATTTAGACCCAAATCACACTGCCTTTATAGCAAAATTCAGCAACAAGGTAGTACTAGTTTACCGAAAAGATGTAGCTTACTTCATACAATGCAAGACATGAAATTGAAGCAAGGCACTTTCTAGAGAGTGCCAAGAAAGCTCCCCTAGTGTAACCAAAAAAAAAAAGTTGAGTCACCCTCTAGGGCTCCCTCTGACACCCTGAAAGGTTTTTTTATCAACCGATCAACTTTTTTTTTTTAATTAGACTAATCAGCACTTTTCATTTTTTTTTATGTTTTTTTTTCTCTTAGAATAACACTCACCCACCCTGATTAATCAAAAAAGAAGAAGGCTAGTCACCCTCCAGGGTATCATCTCACACCCCAAAAGATTGTTCTTATCAATCAATAAATTTTTTTCTTTTTTTTAATGATACTCATTGATGTGTTTCTTTATTTTTATATGTTTTTTTTTTCTTAGAATAACACTCACCCACCCTGATAAATCAAAATAAAAATAAGTTGAGTCACCCTCCAACAAAAATCCCTCAGCTCATCACAATCTCATACATCCATATAAATCCATCTCAATCCTTGAACATAGTATTTTTCATTAGAATTATCAAATCATTCAAAGTTCACGTAAAAAAATAACTTATCTTTAATCCTTCAAATAGGCAAAAATTAAGTTTGTTACACTCACAAAGCTCCCTGCCTGCTGAAATCCTTCCCCATTTTTATTATCATGGTAAAAACCTCTGTAAGTCCAATTCCTTAGATATGAACTATCCAATTTATGATATTAAATATCTTTTTGCTTAATTTTTCTTAAAATTTGTTACTATTGCTACCTCTGCTAACTTCATAATCATGATATGATGGATGTTGATTGGAAATCCTGTTGATTTGACCTGACTTGATTGAGAATGATAGGTAGGAGATATAGCATAGTATCAAAAATAAGGAAAAGATAAGCAGGAGCAAACACCTCTGTCTATTGGTAAAGGGTCAAGTATTTCCCATTAAATCTGTCAAAATGAGTCAAAAAAATTTAAAAAAAAAGAGAGAAAAAAATCCATTGACAAAAAGTTGTGGATTTTTTCATAAGTAAATGAATAAAAGAAAGCTAACAACAGAAATCAATTAATGAAATCTAAATTCTGTATGTTTAATTCTATAATAAGTATTATTCTAAAAAAATGAAATAGTTTTTCAATCATATAAATCTGAAAGGAAAATTATAAATTATTCTTAATCAGATATATTTGTTTAAAAAACATCTCAAAAAGATTAAAAACAGGTAAATAATAATTCAAATTTGAATTATTTGAAAAAAATAATTATAAATATAGAAAACAAAATTTTATATCAATAAATAAAAAATCACATTTCAACACAAAGTTTCAAAATGTGAAATGAAAAATGTGAAATGAAATGAAATAAAGATCAATTTGAAAAACTTTAAACTAATCAAGAATTAAAAATGAAAATAATTGACTGAAAACCATTTCTATTTTTGATTTTAATTTCACAGATTGAAATCAAGAAACAGAAAACCAAAGAATAATTTCAAAATAATTTTTTCTCTTTTTACAATAAAAGGCAATTAAATAAAATAAAATTATAATTATAAAATTCTAAAACAGTATCATTAATTAAAAACAAATGAAAAAAAGACTAAAATATCATCCAAATAACATTCCTATTATTATTTGAAATTTTATTATTAAAACAGCTGAAAACTAAAAGAAGAATACTTATTGAAAATATTTATTATTTTCATTATCTTTATTGAAAATTATTTTTATTATTTAAATTGAATTAATTTCTAAAAGAGGAGTGAAATTTCACTTTATTGAAATTAATGATCAATTAGATTGATTGTTAAAAATTGTAAAATAAATTCATGTAGTTGAATGATTGAAAAAAAACTTAAGTTTCCAAAATTTAACAGAATCTTTATCCTGGTATCCTACTGGATGAAGATGGTGTCTTATATATTATTTTCATTATTTTTATTGTTTATAAGTATGAGCTTCTTTTTTTTTTCTTCAGTAATCCTATTTTTGTCCGCTACAATCTTGGTTAATGCTAGAATGTAGCGTAGCTTATAACAAGCTACACTACATGATAGTGTAGTGGTACCATTGCTACGCTACATGTTAGCGTAGCTTTTTGACTTTCTAACACTGCTACCATCCTGCTACAGGGAAATCTGAGGAGCGTTAGCTGGTTTTCTTATGGATCAGCTAATGCTACAAAAAAAATATTCCAATTTTTTGTAGCGTTAGTGTTCAAAATCCTGCGCTAAATGTAATTTATTGTTAGCATAGCGCAAAGCGCTAACACTATGCTAAACTAATTCTAACTGTAGCATAGCTGACCCACCCTTGTCTGCGGCACATTTGATGCAGTCTTCAAGCCAACCCCAAAATTTTGCCCACCCAATGTGATTGTTTGATGGAAGGTTAATTTCAATTGTGGAAAAGAAGCTTGCAATACTCTCACTCCCCACTCAGGGGCCTGGTGTGCTGAGACCACTTGAAAATTGAGAAATAAGAGGGATGTTGTAATCAAATATTAATGATTGTGTATATGTATTTTACACACAAAAAGGTTGTTGGAATATTGATGAATTTAAACTGAATATCTTCTTAAACTACTTTAACTAATTTATAAAATAATATCATAAATATCTAAACTACTAAACTCCATAAACTATAATCTGTTAAATTAAACTATTAATATCTATTTTATGAAAACTATTAAACTACTAAAACTATATTCTATCTATACAAAACTACTATTCTATCTCAAAAATAAATACTCTCTCTATTACTAAACCATATAACTTAGTACTTAATAGTCAATACCATGCAGGCTGCTGAGCCATAATCTTATTACCAATAGTGGTCCTGTTCCTGGTTTTCTACTTAAGTTACTTCAAACTATTTTTCCTATTTTTACTATTTTCTTTATCTATTTTGTCCGTTTTGTTGTGTTTTTTTCAATTTTATTATGTAAGCAGGGCCCTCTTCTATCTCATTGAAATAAAATCATCAATTGAACTTCCTTTTAAACTCTTTCTACCTCATCTCTTTCACCCAGTGAGCTCAGTTGGTAGAGCTTTCATCTGTTACCTGTAATTTTGATCTCAAAATTTATCAAAGGTGATACATCTACATTCTAGCCACACACATCATAATGAGTAGTGAGCCAAATTTGAGTGAACAACCTAACATGGCTATATTTTCTACATAAAATTGAATCCCAACAGCACACTTAGCTCAGTGGTTACTCATGTAAAAAAATTTAAATTTTGGTTTTGATTCCTACAGTGTACAACTTAACTTTTTATTGATAGCAAGGGATCAATAGTGAGCAGGATCATCTAGAAAACATCACCTTCCTTTATAGGGGCCAGATAAAAGAAAATGTAGAACTGAAGATGAAATTACTTTAGTTCAAAACAATAAAATATAATAAGGGGGTTGTTTTTCGCACCACCCAAAACCTGTTGCGCCTTTTGACATCAGGAGGCCATCAAGCGCTTTTTAACTTTTTTCAAACATCTTTTAAAAATAATTCTAGGTGTCCTAGAGTAACCAAACTTTTTTCCCAGCATCCTGAGTACTTCTCCTTCATCTTCTGAGCTTTTTAGCTCCATCAAAGAAATTGAAGTACTCCATATTTAGGGAGTACACAAAATCAAAAAAAAAATCAAAAAAAATGGTTAATGCAGGAAATATGGCCTGAAAATTTTATCACATGTATTAGCGGGGTTCACAATACGCTTTTCTGAGTAAGATTTTAACTTGCAACCCGTAAGCTGCGCCACGGCTGCGGGCTAAAAATCATGTGCTAAAAAATTACCAATTCGATGTCATGAGAAGACCAGCACCAGGAAAAATCAGACATGTCTTGTCAGCAAATTAATTTATGATAAAATTTTATCACCAGAAAAGGGTGACCAGTAACCGTTTATGGATGCTGGTGACATTTCTGGTCTAAAATTTTAGGCTAAATTTAAGACCAGAAATGTCACCAGCAAACACGAATTTTATCAGCCACCAGCACGCGGAAATTCTATTGTGAACCCCGCTATTTGAACCTTGTTGGAAAATTGGATAAAAATATTTTCCGTGGGGAAGCAAAAAAAGTACGTTTTACGTTTACTTTTGCAAGATTTTGGTACTTGTGCCAGTTTTTGCAAAAGTAAACGTAAAATGTACTTTTTTTTCTTCCCCGTGGATAAAATTTTTATCCCTCATTCCAATGGGGTGGAAATACATGTGATAAAAAAGTTTCAGGCCATATTTCCCGCATTAACCATTTTTTTTGATTTTTTTTTTTGATTTTGTGTACTCCCTAAATATGGAGTACTTCAATTTCTTTGTTGGAGCTAAAAAGCTCAGAAGATGAAGGAGAAGTACTCAGGATGCTGGGAAAAAAGTTTGGTTACTCTAGGACACCTAGAATTATTTTTAAAAGATGTTTAAAAAAGTTAAAAAGCGCTTGACGGCCTCCTGACGTCAAAAGGTGGTGCACGACAGGTTTTGGGCGGTGCAAAAAACGACCCCCTATAATAACTATAATTATAATAAAACATTTGTAAAATAAAATATAAAGAAATGAATAAATGAATAATGAGTAATAAAAATTACCTGAAAGTAGAACCATCAGTTGCCAATAATATTTAATATTATTTCAATGAATAATAAAAGTTAATATAATTGGTAAATAATATATTTAAATAATATATTTAAATAATATATTTAAAGAATATATTTAAAGAATATACTTAAAGAATATATTTAAATAATATATTTAAAGAATATACTTAAAGAATATATTTAAAGAATATATTTAAAAAATATAGTTAAAGAATATATTTAAAGAATATATTTAAAGAATATATTTAGGGTTTTGATTTCCAAACACGGTCAAACCACGTTTACACACGGTTTTGACCGCCAGGGGATATCAGTTTTTTTTTTTTCAAATATTTTTAAAAAATACTTTTAAGAGTTCTAGATTACCAAAAACTTTTCCTAGTATTGTGAGCCCCCTGCTTCATATTCTGAAGCTTTAAGAGCCAAACTCCATATTTAGGGAGTACACAAAATCAAAAAAAAAAATCAAAAAAAATGGTTAATGCGGGAAATATGGCCTGAAACTTTTTTATCACATGTATTTCCACCCCATTGGAATGAGGGATAAAAATTTTATCCACGGGGAAGAAAAAAAAGTACATTTTACGTTTACTTTTGCAAAAGAATTGGTTAATGTACCAAAATTTTGCAAAAGTAAACGTAAAATGTACTTTTTTTTCTTCCCCGTGGATAAATTTTTTATCCCACATTCCAATGGGGTGGAAATACATGTGATGAATATTTTAGCCCATATTTCCCACATTAACTATTTTTTTTTATTTTTTTTTTATTTTGTGTAATACCTATATATGAGTACTCCATATTTTTTTTGGCTCCAAAAACTTCAGAATAAGAAGCAGAGGGGCTCAGAATACTCGTAAAAATTTTTGGTAATTTTACGGCTCTTAAAAGTATTTTTTAAAAATATTTGAAATAAAAACAAATCCAATGTCCCCTGGCAGTCAAAACTGTGTGTAAACATGGTCTGACCGTGTGCGGAAATCAAAACCCTATATTTAAAGAATGATAATTCATATGATAGTTTGTTATAATATATATAATTAAGTATTGATAAAAAGATAATAAAGAAAAAATGAGAAAGAAAAAGATAATAAAATAAAGATTTGATAAATAATTGAAATGTACTTTTGAATAAAAATAATTGATATTTTGATTGATTGATAAAATTTGATTTCTTTTTAAATTAATTGTAAAGAAATCTGTAAAAATAAATCAGAAAAGTAATGATAATGATTTTTGTGCTGATTAGTCTCTTAAATAATCAACTCTTCTTTTTGATTTTCAATCTTGATTCATGATTGTCAAACATGATCATTATGAACAGTATTCACACCATGACTCATTATTATAAAATTCTGCTGTGGTATCAATCATCACAAGCACTTCAATTAAAAACAAAATATGAAATATTAAATTATTATTAATTGCTGGTATTACTTAGTTCTGCCATTTTATTTTTTTCTTCAACCGTAAAAATAAGAAGATAAAAATTTTCATTAAAACTTGATAATATTTTATATTTTAAAAGATAAAGATAACAAAATAAATATAAAAGTTGTGACACTGAGAATCTGAAAGGCGCAGGGTGTTTTGTGGAAATGTACACCACACAGCTTCTGTGCCATGTTTCTTGTGAATTATGGTCTGCACTCATCAGAGATCCATCCGGGGAAAAAGATATAAAATTGCTGCAATAGTGGAGAAATTCCACTTATTTTAGTACGCATTCTGCATACTAAATTGAACATCATGAGTTAAGGAAGCAAGAGAAAAAAAGAGACCCAATTGTCTTTCCCTTACAACAAGATAGGAATATTCAAACCATTGACAAATCCAAAAAACCTAGTAAGAAGGAGATTTATGTATTCATTCACCATTGTCAGCTTGCTAAAATTTTGAGCAAGCCAACAATGCAACAACAAAAAATAAAATAAATAAAAATAAAAACAAAACTATTAAACAAAGAATACAAGCTATTTGTTTAAGTATTCAACAAAACCCCAATATTTTTTGCATATTTGGATTACTCATAGAAAAATAAGTAAGTTCAATCAATGGAAGCATACTTAAATTTCTACTCCTTAACCTAACTTAAAACAAGACCTTGCCTGGCAGAGGGATTTTTTTCTGTGCAGCAGCCCTCCCTCCAGGGAGGGACTTGCAGGTAATGTCCAGCTTTCTGGTGGGACAGGAAACTGCTTTAGCAGGAGGCTTTTTTCATTAACCCAATCAAAAAGCTATCAACACACTTCATTCACAGATTGTACTTTAGCATGTTGGATTTAATTTGGTGTTGTACTCATTGCACAAGTATTTTTTGTTTTTCTTCCATAAGTTTTTGAAAATAAAAAAATCATAAAAGTTACTCAAAAATATATTCCTTGAACATTAAATTATGAAAAAAAAAACCAAAAGCAGCACAATGAATTTTTGAACAAAATTGTGCACTAATTTTTTTCTTTCTTTTTTTTTTGTTTTTTTGATAAAAATGTCTTAATGGTTTTGGGCTTGAATATACTTCCGGTCCAGGCCAATTTTTTGACTTGAGTCCTAAGTTCTCCTATGGAGAGTGTCCCTTGGACACCCCGGTCTCTGTTTGAGTGGCTTAGTTAAGCTAGCTCCTTAACCACCTTTTTCCACCTCTGGTAGCGAAAACCAAATATAAATTTTACACAAAATAAATTTGAAAGAGTTAACTGTACATAACTAAGAAATAACTCTTGTTGAATTGTGGGACATGAGGAGGGATAACTTTATGAAAAAATGGAAAATTGATGAAAGAGGAGCTGGGATGAATTTCATTTAACGGAAATTTGAGGCTCAAACTCATTTTGTTTCATCAAAAATTCTGAGATAATATAGAGAGATAATATGTCACAAATTGTGTCATATTACAAAAAAAGCAGAAAACTCACACAGCTACACATGAGAGGAAAATATGAAGTGCCATAACTACACATGGCACTCGACTAATACTATAATAAGAATTATCATCAACAACTACACATTGATGATAAAATTAGACTACTTGAATATAATCAAAAACTCCACATTGATTATAAAATTAAACTACGTAATATAATCCACAACTCCACATGGATTAAAACAGAACTATAATATTAGACCACAACTACACATAGTCTAAATATATTTGGGATAATTAACAACTACACATTAATTATCTAAGAGAATTCCCACATGCAACCACACACATGAGAAAAACACTAAATAATTAATTACTGGACTAACTAATCTTGATAAATTTTAAGTATTTTTATTTTAATAAGTTGAGAAAGGAGAGAGGAAATAAGAAGATGGGATGAGAGAGGAAATAAGAAGATGGGATGAGAGTAGAGGATAAGTACCAGAAAAACAATAACTCTTATGAATGAATATTTTAATTACATATAGAAAAGATTCCTGATAAGCATATAAACGCTATATCAAATCAAGTAATGTACTAAAATATATACTACCTCAAGGAATACAAAGATTTCCATTAAATAAAATTTTTACTTGAATAACAGACCCTGATCTATTTTTTAAAAATACATATAGCATCAGAATATAAAATAAAACAATAGAAATACTCTTATTTACACAATCTTTTAAATTAAATATCTGTCTGAATTTCTATTGCAGAAATATTTGAGATATATAAAAATCAAATTAAGACAAAGGGAAAAATAAAATAAATTACACTGCATGAGATCTTCTACTATACAAAAGTTCTCATGCCCACAAGATGTGTCATATAGTACATAAACACATCATCTCTTCCTAAGAAATTTCAAGTCTACTCAGGGTGCCTCAAGAGGATCTGAAAAGAAATAAATAGAGATGTTCCTTTATCCTTTTATCCTCCATTACTTTACTTACCTATTGCTTGGTAGTTTTTACATTTTTATGTATAAAAATCTTGTGTAAAAAGTGTTTGATCTTTCCCCTCCTGTTTCTTCCTAAGAGCAGTGCCCCATTTCTCTCATATGAAAACCTTGGATTTGAAATGCTCCTCATTGAAATCTTTCTGATCTAGTTGGTGAATTTGACACGATATTTGTTGAAATTATGAACTAAAATTTATATGAATTGCTTTATTAATGATTTAAAATTGATTTGATAATTTTTTATTTGATTTTATAATTAATTTTGATGAGATTGAGAATGGGACTAGAGGGATTCAAGGAGCTTGAGCTCTAGGAAAGGCTCCCGGAAAATAAATGAAAGAACCAATTTTTTTATTTCTAATCCAACTGCAGAGATTATATAGGAAGAAAAACAAGTTTCACCCCCTGGACAACATGCCAGGGGCCTAATATGGTTGAATGAAAAACTAAGAGAATTAAATTAAAGCAAGAGATAATTCATATAACAACAGTATTTGATCTTACTACTCTATTAATTTATCTTCACACTGTAACTAGGATTGTTAGTTCTAATTACTTAGTTCCCAAATAATAAAATTAATAATAAAAATTGAAAAATATTTCTCAAGGATAATATTGACTACTGATGATCTTTGATGACTAGAAGACACATACTACTGCAATTCTTACCTATTTTTAAATATTTTATCTTCATTCTAATTCTTTATTATTTTTATTTAACTATTTTAACTTGAAACTAAAAGGAGGCAATTTTTACTTAAAAAATCATGGCATAATTGAATGGTAAAAAGGACCAAATTCCAACAATATTCACCAACCCACCTCTGAGGAATTTATCTTTAGATATAAATCTCCATAACTAAGAAAAGGGAATTAAAGCACCCCAACTTAGCTGGCCACTGCAAAAGAAAGGGTTTATAAAAGCACCCCTGCATAGCAGGCCCATATGAGGAAGGGGGCATTAAAGCACCCCAGAAAAGCTGGCCCCTGTTCTGATTCAAAATTAATATTTCTATTTATTTCTTAAAAATAAAAAAACAAACAAAAAACCATAAAAATAAGTCTCAAATACTCAAAACAATTTGAGTATTTATGAGAAACTTTGGGATCAAAATTTAGGTAGAAGCCAAAATCTCTACTGATTGTGTTGCTAAAGTGGAACAAGTCTAAAAATGACTGAACTCAATAATTTTATTACAATTGAGGAAGCAAACCTTTTTATAAGGCTTGCTTACATAATCAAAAATAAAACAAAGTACAAAAATAGTTTTTAAATAAAATTCAAGTAAAATAATTTAAAATAGAATTTTTATTTAAATAAGTTTCAGATAGTAACACAATAGAATTCATGGGGCAGGAACCAAAAACAATCTGTGTTGCTTAATTGGCCTGAAGGAATTTTGACTATTGGTTTAGAGATAGATATTGTGGTAGTTTAGTAGTAGTTTAGATAGTATTTTAGATAGTACTTTGGATTAATATATTTTAATATTAATATTTAGATAGATAGAAGTAGTTCAGTAGATAATTTTAAAAGATTTTATTAGGGTATTTGTTTCAATATTTAATCTAGAATTAATTTAAAAGTATTTAACCTAAAGTTATTATAATTCCAACAATTGATATTTCTTGCAACCTGAGTAGCTAGTAGATTTAGGCTCTAGGCATCCTAGTGGCTGACAATCATTGAGTATTGTTGAATATTTGCTTTTTTTGGCCAGGTAATTTGTGCTTGAGACATGCCACACAGAGATCTGACTAGAATAATGATATCATGCTGTAAATACTTTGAGAATCCCTCTTCAGTGAGGGAAAAAGCTGGTTGTAGGCTGATTTTGGGCATTTTGGATGTAATCCAATGCATTAACAATCCTCAGAAAACTCCTGCATGCAAGCTAAAACACCACAGTTGTGGCTCACCACAGATATTTGCATCATTTCTTGGAATGGTTTTATCCATCCAGATTGGCTCAAAACAGCTGTATGCCTATAAACTCCCATTGTGGTCACATATGAGCAAGAATTTTCTGCTTGCCTGAGAAAACTCCATGAGCTTTGTGTCGTTTGATCCAGAGGGAGGTCCACATGGGTCAGATACATGTGTAAGGTTTGTCAGACTTTTCTTTTGACCATGAGCCAAGCCGCAGCAGCAGCTATTTGGTTTTCTTTATGAAGGATGGCATTATCATTCTGAATGGTTGACCATATTGTAGTTGATACAGGGTGTGTACTAGAATCCATCAGAATTTTTGAATATAAAACCTAAGGCTAGTGTAGACGGACTGGAAGGTTGGCATTTTTGTATTAACATATTGATGAGCCAAAGAAACCACTTCCAGTTTTTGAGGCTTGTAATCAAACTTCCATTGGGTGAGGTGCTGATTTGTTGAAGAATTGATAGGTGTGATAAAGTTGCTGGATGAATTAGGTTAGTTTTTTTTTTCTGGGCCATCTACCATGGGCAGAAACAATAGGTGCCCTCATTTCTAGTCCATAGAAGTATGTCACAATTTTCTCCATTGTGACATACTTTTTTTTTTGGTGCGAGCTACGGAACTATGGAGCATGTCATACTTCTATGACACATGAGCGCTCCATTGCCCTTGACCCCAGACTACACCCTGGATAGTACACCTTGTGAAGGTGTTTTAGTTTTTTTTTCTATCAGGATATGAGGAGATGGGCTGGAGTGGGGGAATACTTTGTGAATTTCTCCATAAAATTATGTCAGCTATGGAGTTGACATGTATGGAGATGTATGGAACAATGGAGTCAGAAATGAGGCCTCTAAATCTACCATGGGATAAAACTGGGATGATAAAGGATGCTCAATCTGTTGGTCATAATTATTTTGCATTATAAATCACAGTTTCAATCTCTAAACTCAAATTTAGAGCTCCAGATGGGAGGTCTCCATCCGCCAGGAATCCATCCAGTGAATTAATTTCAGGACTAGATTATACCCCAGCCTAAACTGGGTCCTTGGGGGGCAGCCATATTGGCAGGGACTAAATTTCAGATTCTTTTTCCACCTTTTTTTTTTTGGTACATGAAATTATTGGATCTTTCTTTTTTCAGTAAATTATTTTTTACACTTCCTCTAAATGGAGGCTTCCCCTAATCCAACACCAGACTCAAGAGCACCCCAAGCCCCCAACTGGACTGAATCAGAACATGAACAAATTGCCCTTTCATGGACAGCTGCGAGAGAGCGAACCGAATGGTACAACAACATGTTGGGTCCAGCTTTTTTTGAGGCAGTCGCATCCCATTTTAATGAGCATTCTTTGAAGAAACGTACAGGTGAAACATGCAAGAGGTTGTAAGTTTTATTTCTTCTGCTGTCTGTATTAAGTTCAAACTTGCTCACCTCTTGGAACTGTATTCTAGGTGGCGTACATTGGGTCTGGCAACCGAGAAGTTCTCAGGCATCTATGCTCGAATTGAGAGTTGTCCTCCATCTGGTACATCACCAGATACTTGGATCGGAGATTCTTTAATAATCTACTCCGTTGAGATGAAGGGACCATTCAAGTTCATGATGCATGCATGGTTGAAGCTCTGATATCATCCAAAATGGAATGCTCAACAGATTAATGAGTGTCTCCATCCACCACCACCACCAGCAGCAGCCCTTCTTCTGAACCAAGAATATACACCCTCTGCTGCTAGCGCATCAGCTCCACCACCGGATTACCAGCTTGAGCGCCCTATTGGAGGTAAAGCTGCAAAGCAACAGCGATTGCAAGCTATGAATATCTCATCAGCTGATTCCGACCATGTTGAAGCAATGGCAGCTTCCACCAAAGTGGCTGCCCGGCAAGCTGATGCATTAGAAGAAGCAAACAAAATTGCTAGTCACATTGCCTCAAATGAATGTGAGGAAAAATTGGAGTCAAACAGAGTAGCAAACAAAATCATGTTAACTAACCGTGCCAGCAAAGATCTGGAGATATCTCGGGCCACTCTTGAAGTATGTCCTGATGAGATCTCAAGAAAAATTCTTATTGGTCTTAAGAAATCAGTAGCAAAAAGATATGAGTAGTTTTATGCAGACATCTATTTCATCATTTAATAGTAGATACATATTGCATTTTCATTCTGCTTGTGCAATCCAAAGTTGCATTTTTAAATCATGTGTAAGAACTGCGTTGGCTACCGATTCTCTGAGTGTAGTTGTGTTCTGAAGGTAGGGCGCTAGAGTATTGCAAATTTGAGGATCTCGGTGATGTGAAACAATGATTGTTTCAGATCAATACTCCTCAATAGTCGGATCTAAGCTGCCTCGGTCCTGTATGATCATATTGTGCAGCACAATGCAGCACATCATTGCTGTGTGCATGTCTACAAGCTGCCACATCCTACATGGAACCGTCAAGAAAGCAAAGCGGCTTTGGAGCACTCCAAAAGCGCGTTCCACATCCTTTCTTGCTGCTTCATGTGCTTTTGCAAGAAGATTGGATGCAGGAGTTTGACAATTTTGAGGTGCTTTTATAATTAATGGGAACAATGGATATATTCCATCCCCAAGGTAATAAGCATGCTTGTACTCATTTCCATTCACTATAAAGTGAACTTCATCCTTGGTTCCTAAAAAAAAAAATATAGCTTGATGATAACTGGAATTCATGTGATGAAAAAGAATGCACATACCTGCAAGAAATTGATCAAAAAGAAATGATTGATTCAAGACATTTATGTCATTCAGCGCACCAGGTGTCCCAAAGAAGGCATGCCAAAGGGTCAAATCTTGGGATGTGACAGCTTCCAAAACGACGGTTGGAGTGTGCTTTGATCCTTCAAACTGTCCACTCCAGCCAAGTGGACAGTTTTTCCACACCCAATGCATGCCATCAAGGCTGCCTTTGCACCCAGGGAAGCCTTGCAGCTCATACTCCTTCATGATTCGAGTCAGTTCACCTTGATTCGGAGGTCGTAGATAGCTTGCTCCATAGATTTCACTGATATGTTTGGTGAAATTCTTTAAAGTTAAAATTGAAGTCATTTCACCAATGCGGACGTAATCATCAGTCGGAACACCGCAGATTCCGAGGGTGAGTTGCTTCAGAGCTGAGGTAACTTTCTGATAAACAGTCAGCCCCATAAGACCACATGCATCCTTAAAAAAACATGTTGTGAGTGATACATACATATCTGAATGGTTACTTGAAACATGAACTCACCGGTTTCTGTATCCAAAATCTATCATGAGTTTGCAGATCTTGGATGATCCTATTGCAGAGAGACAGACTCATTCGGTATTGACGTTCAAACAAATGTTCAGGATAAACAGGATTATTGGTGAAATAGTCATTGAATAACTTTTGCACATGTCGCTCTCTGTTGCGGTTGATGGGAATGCAAGTATGAACTAGTGCTGATACTGATGGGTCTGAGAGGTGGTCAAATAAAAATGAGATATTGTTGTGTTCTTCTTCATGTTCATCCTCTTCGGTATGAATTCCTTGGAGGATTTGTTGGATCCAATTGTGCAAAAAAGACATTATTACAAGTTTGCCGCACTAGTCCAAGTTGAGCATAGTGGGAAAACCAAATCCTCAGCTAAATCATGGTTTAGAGCATCCCATAGTGGGATTCAGGCATAGCTAAGATAATGCAAATTTTCTTTTGCATGATCTGATGCAAAATTTACGATAAAGCATGCCCACCATAGTGGATGCTCTAAGTGGCCGACAAATTTGACGGCCACGAGCCGCAGCAGCGTAACTAGATGGACTAGATAAATGCTTCTTTGCAGGTTTGTTTTTCTGCTCAGCTTTTACACACAGGATGAATGTCCTGACGAACCGTACCCAAATCTGCAGTAGTAATATAAGTTCATGAAAACCGAAAAGCTTCGAGAGTAAAATTGAGCTTCAACAAGATCGATAGGTAAGACATCCATGCAAGTAACCCGACAATGGGATAAAAAGTGAATTGCATGGAAAACTAGGTTAACTCTTCAAGTTGTTAATGAAAGACACTGTATTTATAAAAATAGGCAAGCAAGCAAACATCGCAAAAAAAAACATAATGCACTTAATCAGAGAAGCACCCTATAGCTTAATTTATGGGTACATAATGCACTTGAATCAAAGTTTATGGGTACATAATGCACTTGATCAAAGAAGCACCCTATAGCTTAATTTATGGGTTGTTTGCGTCAGATGTCTAAAATATTCAATTTCTGGTGGTGATAAGAAACTGCTTAAAAATTGATGTGGAGCGATTCCTTTTTGTACCTGTCGATGATTCTATAGTGACTTTCCTTTGGTAGATCCATCTACCTCAACGCCCGAGTCACTGACGCTACTATCCCCATTCTTAGCGGTGACATACCGCCTGGAAGCTTTGCCTTTGGCATCTTTGTAAAAAACCACATCACCTTCATCTTCGACAAACTATAGAGAAATAACGAGAAACAAGCGACAGAGACTCAACTTTCATGCTCAAAACTACTTTTTCTGAATTATTTAGAGAAAATACTCACACGACATTGACGGAAGCATTTCCAAAGACTGTACCAGTAATTCTCATCGGTTGATGAGTAATGTTCTCCCAACTTGGCTTTCAAAGCTTCAGTTGCATCCCAAGCATTGTAATGAGGTATTTTTGAACACAAATGATGAGCTACATGAGTTTCCGCCAGCCCATGCGTAAAAAACCCGTGAATTTTTCTGAATGGCGCGGAGACAAGTAATTCAAGATCAGTGGGTGAAACAGAAAACATAATGCTTTTCAAGAGCGGAAACGAACCTGTCCATGGTCGAAAGTGCACCCCGTTGAAAGTTGAAGGCACCCTCGCGATAGTGAGGCAACATGGGATCAGTGTGCTGTAAAAATGTAATCAAAACAATCCAATGCTAAATCCAGGAAGAAACAATCGAAATCAATCGGCTGGTGCGTAGGGTGAGTTGAAAGAAAACCTTCAAAACTTACGTGAACTACAAGGTAAGGCACAATGTAATACTTGAACACGGTCAAAAAGTCGGTCTTCTTGCCAAGGTACGTCAAACAGCCGATGGTGATCGCAATCCCCAAGTCGGACCATAACACTTGAGATCGGTGACGCTTATCAAACATGATAGCATATGGGTTGAAGTCTGGGATTGGGAGCAAATTGAAAAGGGTTGTTTCGGTCAAGAACTTCAAATGAATGAATACGATTTCAAGCAGGGTTGCTCACGATTGGTCCACCAAGCAGGGTAATGTTTTTGACCCGAAGCATTGATTAAAAGATACGAAGCAAATCCAATAGACTGATGGATTATTAACTTGCGCAATGCCCAGAGTGGAGTATCTTCAAGCAAATCATCTAGTTTATCATTGCTGGAAGGATATTCGGAGGCAATGGACCACCGCAGAACTCAGTTAGGGTGAGTAACAAGGCCAGACGAAGAATGTAGGTACAATTAACGAGCGTACAAACTGGGAGGTGAGGAGCCATTCGCCTCATTCTTGTCGCTCTTTTCGGTCAAAGTTGGTAACCCTAGCTGGGAACGAGTATAAGGTACAAAGGCTTGATCACGAGACATGTGACATGTGGAGGCATGGTGCTGAGCATGAGTAATTCTCCACGAGTGGAAGGGCACCAACAGCGCAGAGTGCAAGACCCAGCCTACTGCGTTATTGATTGATTTAAAGGGAGAGAAAGATTGGTGACCACATTCGTGAGCCAAAACCCAGACACCTAGGGATCGGATTCAACATAGTGGAATAGTAAGCCATCAGGGGGTAAGCCAATAGAATCGATCATGCCGATATAAGATTGGTAATCGATGAGTAGAAGAGAATCAAAATAAGCCAGATGATCAGTTAGTCAAACCACAGGATTCGATCATCGACGATGTACATGATGGAAATAAAGTTTCAAGAAAAAAAGAAAAAAAGAAAAAAAAAAAAGTTATTTTCCTGTTCACATCATCATAGGCAGTGGATGGCAAAGGAAAAGAAATTCAAACAAACCAGTCCAAACTAGACCCATCCAATAACCATAGAAAGCCCAGCCAGCGAAGTTAGAGATAGCACCTAGACGACCGTCGAAGATTCGGCCATCCTTGCTATTAAAATTGGGGTCGATTTGACGACCAAACCAGATTAGGGCAAGGGTGAAAGTCAAGTCTCTTAAGACATAGAGTGAGCTCTTGAACAAAGATCTTTCAAAGCAGTGAGAAGGAATTGAACCCAATAATTCTTTGATTGTAAATTCTGGAAGTTCGAACTTAGGTAGCGTGCTACGAGCACCGTCGATCGAAGAATCCGGTGAGCAAGACCTGGTTGAGGAGGATGGTGACGAAGTGAGGTGAATGACTTGACTAGAAGATCGGGATACCAAGCCCACTTGATCGGGAACACGTGGAGCTGTCGATGTCATTCTGTCTGCTTGTTGGCTGGGTTTAATATTTTTTCTGGCACTTATTGAAGGCACTGAGAGGCGAGAGGAGATCAAAGGCTAAAAGCTCCTATTTAGGAAAGGTCTTTGAAAGTCTAAAATGAAAAACACGTATGAAAAGAAACTAAAATTCTATCTAAAATCTAAAATCTATGTTAAGTTCTATTTTTTCACAACCTGACGAGATAAATTTGAAGAAGAAAACAAGCTTCTTAATTTTGGAGCCTGAGCAACAGATGCCGAAGGTCAAGTAAAACAGGAGCGCCACGAAACACACCGTGCGAATGTTGCGCTACTATGCACTTTCAAAATGTACTTAAGTATTTACTTAAATATGTAGCTGTTTTGGTGTGGATGAACTGACTCGTAGGTGTTTTTTTTAATGCAGCTTCGACTTAGAAATTGTACGGTCAGTAATGTGCATGAAGATGAATTCCTTTGTACATCCACTCTACGACTACCATGTCATCCTCGATCAAGAATCAACTTTCAGACGGAAGATAAGGATGAGGTCTCGCTAGGAGGGAAGCAAAAAACAAGATCTCCTTGAGGCTTAAGGGGTTTCGACTCTCTAGAGACCAGCTAGCATTCGTCCAATTGACGACATGTCACCAGCATGCCATGCTGAGAGAGAATTGTTGTGCGGAAACTTGTTTCACAGAGAACTTGAGAAAAGGGCGTGTATGGCACCCAAAAATTGCTAGCTTCGACAACAGAATTAAAATTGAGTACCGTGTCCTTATCAAGATTTCACCTTCATCAACAAAGAATTACATACTTAGTTACTTGGGTTCAATGATTTTCGGTCGCCAGCTGCTCCGCAGATAGATTTGCACAGCCATATTGGATGGATTGAAAATAACAGCAGGTCGGCAAGATGAAGAAATAGAAAATTTGACTTCGCTTACCAACTTGAAAATTCAACCTCTAGTCCTGAAAACATAGATGCCGACATCCGACCTCTCTGATGCGAGCTTTAGGCTTCAAATCATACAAAAGATGAGCGCCAACCTTGGTCATTGATCAATTACTCTCAATTCGAAGCGAGACAGTTGGTTGAAGCTGGTGCTATATGTACTGGGTTTGGCATTTAAGACGTTTCGGAATTCACGTGCGCAATGGAAACTTCGGCACGGAGCATAAAATCCTCGAGCTCGAGTTTCAAAGTTTTGGCAAGCTCAACCTGGAAGGGGTCAGTGTGAAAACAAGCCTCAGGGTCAGAAAACAACGACCCAAATTTTTCTCAATTGAAAAGAAAACTGCAAAAAAAAAAAGAAAATCATTGAGTCTACTTGTCTGGACTGTATGTGAGAGAAATGAGCACAACGCTTTTTACTTGGGCTTATCCTAAGAAAGTGGGTCAACAAAAGAAATTGTTGACTAGAATAATCTTTTTGAACCATATCTTTGGAGGATGACATCAGTTGAATTCTTGTGATTGATGATGCACATAGCTGAGAAGGAACAGAAATTTACTTGTTGATATATTTGGAAACAGTGTTGATGGTTGATTCAAAAAGTTATCAGAGGATGTCAACAAAAGCCACCATGTGCTAATTTGATTTATGAGTGCAGATGTTTATGTCAACTTTTTGATTTTGTTTTTTTTTTTGATATATTTGGCACCCCCTGTGTCAAACAAGTGAAATATTTCAGAAACAAATTAGGGTTGTCAAAGTTAAAATTCAAAAATCTTAAGCTCACATAACTTAAGTTCATTTAAAATCTGAGTGCTTGAGATTCTCAGTCACCTCAGGCACAACCAACATTTGATGTGAAATTTTCATTTCCATCATGCAGAGGATTGATATCTGATCACCAATTCAAGGCATGTTGGATTTCTAGATGAAGGATGAGATTTTTTTGGGTGGTGGAGCTTGGCTTGGATTTGCTGTTGGGATGTGGTATGGTGGATACAGAGTGGATCAGCCGTGGTAGACCTATTTGTGAGATCTCAAAGCTGGGAGTGTCAGCTGGCTACTATGTTAGAGCCAACTAACAAATAGCAGCAATAAAAATTTGTAATATTTTTATAACTAAAAATATTAATAAAATAACAAAATAATGAAAACATTATCAAACAGTAGTAATAGTACAAATATTATTGGATATTTGAATTCCTTGGTAAAAACTAACCCCAGTCACTCAGCAGGAGTATGGGCAAAAAATACCTCCTTCTATTTCTATTTTAGTAATAAAGAAAAATAAGAAAGAAACCCTCACAAACCCCCTAGATGAGACGTCATCTAGACTTATGTATATATATTAAAATATATTAATACATAAAAATGAGGTGTTGTGTATACTTTAGAAGTTAAACACATATTTGTAATATTGTCAAATGACGCGGGAGATTACATAATCAATCCCTAGACAGTTGACACGGAACTCAGTTGGCTTATGTAACCCAACTGACAGGTCCCGCGGGCCCTGACGGGCCAAAACTGCGTTGGTTGAAAAGACCAATAAAATATAGTAAAAATATTCCCACTGTCCTTCAAAAAATAGAAGTTCCATGTAAAAATGTTACACTAAGGAAGCTTCTATTTTTCCTTGGTAAACAATACCATTTTACCTCGAGGAAAAATGGAAACAACACTGGGAGAGCAAAAACAATATGGAAACTAATTTTTCAAATATCAATTGAGTAGTAGAAATGACGCATTTAGTTCAAAAAATCATAACTCAACTCTTTCAATTGATAAAAACAAATCAAAATTATACAGATCATCCTTGGAAGACATATTTCCAAGGATAAATCCCTCGAGTACAGATCACGCATAAAGATCTTTTCACATTGCCCACAGAACTGATCAATTAACACGCATAATGCAGTCTACATTCTGTGGGATATTTACATACCATTGAAGCGCCCCAAGAGGATTGGAAAAGATATAAATAGAGCTCTCCTTTCGACCTCTCAATCCCCAGATTCATCTTTACCTGTTTTCCCTTCAGCTTTCCAGTCAGCCTTCTATACTCAACCACGCTTCCTAACACCTCTTCAGTCGTGATCTGGATCCAGGTAAGTCTTCTGGCTTCCTCTTAAAAGTCATTAAGACTTCACCACGTTGTGGTATATTGGGATAAATCACCCCTGATTTAGATCAGGCCCCAAATACAAGTTGTTCAACAACTTAAAAAGGGTTACAAATACCCCAGAGCCCGCTCTGGCCCCTTATTTCTTCAGAGGGAAAAACAACCCCAGTTTATCTGGCCCCTCTGATAGAAATTACTCAAATAAAATATATATATATATATATATATATATTTATACGTATTTAATTTTTAAACCTACAACTTGCACCAAACCGTGCTATAAATAGTGTTTATACTATTTATAAATACTTTGCAGAGTGTGTAGCTAAAGGGTATCCAGTCCCTGGCATCACAGCTTCTGACAGGGAGGCCATCTCAGATTTCTGCAAGATTAAGCTGACCTATCTCACGCAAAAAAATGGATTAAGATTATAAGTTACGCTACACTTTTTGACCAAAAACTTGTAGTGTAGCAGTCATTTTTCTTATTTGGCAGTGTGTAGTGTTATCTCAATTTGTACTTGCACTATGCTACCATGTAGCATAATTTTTTTTTTTTTTTGGGTGCCTGTAGCGTTAGCTGCCAAATTTTCAAAGTTATGCCGGCTTGTAGCATAACTTGGGTGCAACTAACAGAAATTTTTTGTTCTTGTAGCGTTGTTGATCTTCAGCTACCCTACAGCTAGGCTTCAGGGGTTGCTACACTACCAGTCCAAACCACAAAAAAAAGACCTCACCCACATTTCCCCCCAAAAAAAAAAAAAAAAAAAAAAGAGGTTAACCTAACCCACAATCCCCCCCAAAAAAACTCCTTAACCTAACCCACAATTCCATCAAAAAAAAGAAAAGAAAATTGTTTAACCTAACCCACACTCCAAAAAAAAATCTCATTAACCTAAGCCACAATTTCACCAAAAAAAAAAAAAAAAAAAGAAGAAAAAAAAAAAAAAAAAAAAAAAAAAAAAAAAAAAAAAAAAAAAAAAAAAAAAAAGAAAAGAAAAAAAAAAAAAAACTGGACCCCCAAAAATATAAAAGAAGGCTAACCCACAAACATGGTACACACAAGTCAGATCTCCCTTTTTTTATTTAATTTTTTCAAGTTGGCCATTAACATTACTGGCATGTTCTTTTTTTTATTTTTATTATGTTTCTATTGATTTTGTCCTTTTTCATAACTACTATGAGTAATTCCTTTAACAAAATGATGATCAGAGGCTATCAGAATGAAGGGTTTAAAATTGCAAATCTTAAAAGATTAATAATCAAATTGCTTTTGAAAGTGAGAATCCATGTTCTTTTTTTATTTTTTATTTTTTCATTACTACTATGATTAATTCCTTTGACAAAATGATGAATACAGGTTCAATATTGGGCCCATTTCACTTGAAATGTGTCATTGGTTCTCAAAAACATAGTGAAAATCCAGATTTCTTTTATTATATTCTTATTTTTTTTTTAATCAACCATCAATATTACTGACACATTCTCTTTTGCTTTTTTTTTTTGTTTCTTGGAAATTTTTTGTTTCTTGGAAATTCCTTGTCCTCAATAAACAATATCAGGATGTCATTGCTATCAGAATGAAGGGTTTAAAATCAGAAATCTTAAAAGTTTGATAATCAAATTGCTGTTGAAAGTGACAATCCATGTTCTTTTTTTTATTTAATTTATATTTTTTCATTACTACTATGATTAATAACTTTGAAAAAATGATGAATAGAGGTTCAATATTGGACCCATTTCACTTCAACTGTGTAATTTGTTCTCAAAAACATAGTGCAAATCCAGATTTTTTTGATTATATTCTTATTTTTTTAATCAACCATGAATATTACTGACACATTCTCTTTTGCTTTTTTTTTGTTTTGTGGAAATTCCTTTTACTCAATAAACAATCTCAGGATTTCCTTGCTATCAGAATGAAGGATTTATAATTAAAAATTTTAAAATATTAATTATCAAATCAATTTTTAAACTGAGATTCATTTTATTTGAAACATTCTTTCTTTGAAGAATACAATTTTTATTATATTGAAATTATTCAAAATTCCATCATGAAAAGAAAGAAAAAAGATTAAATATTTTGAATGAAACATACAAAGATTTTGTTTAGAATGAATTCTTATTTTAGTTTTATTATTAAAGACATTTTAGCTGTGATGATTTCATGGCAGAAAATTTTATTAATTATTATTCAAAAGAGATGAAGCTGATGATGCTCATGAGTTTTCATGAATGTCAGAAAGATTGTTTTATTTTGATTATTTAAAAATGATTCATTGAATTCATTTTCAAAAGAATTAGCCAAAATTTTTGCAAACAAAAACTAACATCATAAAAATTATTTCTGATTTATCTTTTGTTTAAATAATATCAAGATCCAATGAAAAGAAGCAAATTACCCCTTCTAATATAATTCCTCAATACCAATTATCTTGATTTATTTTATAATTTTAAAATACCAATTTTAATCTTGTTAAATTTACTATTTCAATTTTATGTAGATATATTTTCTTTGTTCATTATTATCTCAAAATTTATTATCATAATTATTATTAGAAAATATTTTTATCAAAGGTTTTTATCAGCTGTGCAGGTGATTTTTTTTTTTTTTTTTTCTTATTTTTATTTGGTTTTGAGGTAAATATATTGTATGTGAAAGAATAGTTCAGGGCTATCCTTCCATGTAGTGTAGTGGTTGCTGCCACTTTGCTTTTCTGTAGCATAGCGGTTGCTTGCACTACCCTTTTATTTAGTGTAGCGGCTGCTGGTGCTACCATTTGCTGTAGTGTAGCCATTGCTTGTGCTACCCTTTGCTGTAGTGTAGCACTTTCAAAAACTAACACCGCACTACAGATTACAGTGATTCCTGGTAGCATTAACTTTCTTTTTGGGCAGCTAAGCTACACGGCACTAATTTTGTTTTTATTGAAAAAAAAAAAAGTGTTAGCTGCAAAAAAAAAAAAAAACAGATAACAGTAGCTCTATTGTAGCATAGCTTAATAAGCTACACTAAGCTACGCTAAACATAGCTGGCCCACCGTTGATTGAGTGTTTATTTATTAGTGGGGTTCACAATAAACATTTCTGAGTAAGATTTTAACTTGCAACCCGTAAGCTGCAGCATGGCTGCGGGCTGAAAAATCTGTCCTAAAAAATTACCAATTTTAACTGGGTACACCTGCAAAATATTTGATGGTGGCTCCTCATGGCAGAGAATGAGTGATAATTTTATCATCAATTTTATTGCCAGGAAAGGGTGGCCAGTAACCATTTATGGATGCTGGTAAAATTTCTGTTCTAAAATTTTAGGCTAAATTTTGTAAGAATTCCAGTCTCAGACAGTCTTTTGCTCACTAGTTACATTTCACATATATGTCACAATTTTTACCAAACTTGATTTTTTTTCCTTTTCACTGTTTTCTTTTCTATTTTTCTTTACTTCTTATTTCTTTTCAGATTCTTCAATTCTTCATTTTCAATTCATTCCATCCTTTCAACTTGTCAGAATCAAAACTCGCTCACCATCAAAACCCACTTATCTCAAAAACTCTAATCAACTTAAAAGAAGTCTGATCAATAAATTCAACTCTGAACCTAAATCTCAAATAATTTCTATCTTTGACTTTCCATTCCAACATCCTTGGTGAGAACAAAAATTGTATTTTCAATCTTAAATTACTCATCAACTAACTTTTTCATTAGCTCAGTCTCATTCTTGAATAGTTTTCATCTTTTCTCTCAATTAATTAAAGCCTAGTCTTAAAATATTTAAAATCATGAATTGTTGGTTTTCTCAATCTTTCTATTTTTCTTCTTTCTCAAAAATCTTATTGTTGACCATTCATTTTAGTATGCTAGTCCCTTTAGTAATAAAATCAATAAATTTCAAATCTTGAAATCTTATGAATTTAAGACCAGAAATGTCACCAGCAAGCACAAATTTTATTGGCCACCCGTACTCAGAAATTCTATTGTGAGCCCCGCTATTGAGTTAAATTTGAGTTATTTAGTTCCATTTCAATATTTTCCAATATTTTCATGAGGTTTAAATTTACATTTTGTTTTAGATTTTTTCATTTAGTGCAGCTCTTCTGTTGTTAACAAAATTTCAGCTCTCAAGCAGTGTAGCTTCATAGCTCTAAAGCTGTGCTATGCTAAATTTAAACCTCCATCTGCATTTCACTTCAACTAAAAAAACATGTGTGCTGTGTTAAAACAACAAATAGAGGTGTGCTGCCCTGAAGCCCTCAACACTATCATTCAGATTTTTGATACATGTCAAATGTTTACATTCCAGTGTTTGAGCCTCAAATAAAAACTCCACTGGCCAACTACTATTTGAGTTGGCATCTGAGGGCCAAAAGCAAGCATGCTGAAGTTTTTAACTCATCAAAATTTATTAAAAAGAAATAAATTAAAATCTAAAATAAGAATCAAGCAATTTTTTTTTGCTGATTACACCATGACTGCTTGGGTGTTGTTTGCTGGCAAGCAAAGCAGCTCTGATTCATCTCCCCCCTTTGTTGAAATATTCTTTTTTGCACAGTGACTGTTCATAATGCATAGTCATTGTGGAGCAGAGATACAACAGAGCTTGCACTGAGCTTGGACCCATGCTTGGTCCAAGCTCCTTGATGTTTCTTGAAACTTTTTTGTGGTTTTATAATTGCAGATAAAAGAAAGTCAATATAAATCTCAAAGAAATAAATTGAAATAAAAATACAGGTAAGAACTTGTAAGTAAAATGAAAACAAGATGAAATTGTATCATAGCTGCAAATTTTATACCACAGCTAACGAGAAATATATTTATACTAAAGAACAGAAGATCATTTGCATAATAACAAAAGATTATGATATTAATGAAAATAAATAGATAAAAAAAGAAAAAGTGAAAAGAACATGTGAAAAGAAATGAAAACTAATCAAAGATCGTTTTTTGATTTTATCAATTTGAAATATTTTTAGATACAAGCAATAACAATAATAAACTCAGAAAATTAAAAGAAAGAATGAAAATAAATCAAAACATTGAAGCATTAAAATACAAAGTCATTAATTACATTTCATTAGCATAAAATAAGAATCAATATGAAGAAATATATTTATTGTTATCATACTTAAAAATATTAAAAAGAATTTCATTTTTAAATTGACCACAATTTTTATTTATTATAAAAAATGTTTACTATTATTAATAATCATATAAGTTTATCAACTAACTATTTCCAATAGAGAATAATGAAAAATAATTATTATACAGCAGTACATTAAATATAATATAACTTATTTCCATTAAATAAAAATACAACTCATAATGAAATAAATTTGATTTTTTGTTATAAATCAATTTGTTATTTAATTATTTTATGAATAAAGTAAAAGAGAAGGAAACCACAAATTTTGCCTTTAAGTGATTGAAATATTTCATTATTTTTTCAATTATTTTTCTAAAATAAAAATAAAATGGTTGTAAATAAATAAAATACATATTGTTTATTTAGTTGTCTCTAATTTTAACAAAAAGGGGGCCCAATTTCCCCTGCAATCTATCCCAGTCATTTTTTTTATTCACTATAAGTACTCAAATCTCTTGGTTGACCACTGCTTCCCAATTTTGCTACCACTACCTGCTGTTGGAATTATGGGTTCTAGTTTATACTCTTATCACTTATACTAGTTTTCATCTATTTTTATTTTACATAAATCATTTAGTTTTTATTAATCTTACAAAATGCTTTGTCATTATGTGTGCCTTGTCACCTTAGTTAAAATACTAGTCAATTTATAGTGCTTTGTCACCTCATCTAAATACTAATTATTTTATTGTGCTTTGTCTCAATTTGATATCACTCTCAACTAATGCTTTGTCATTGTAATGTGCTTTGTCACTCTATCACATTTTTATTATTATTATTTTAATATTATTATTTTACTATTATTATTTTACTATTATAATTATGCTTTGTCATAATTATCTTATCATAATTTTATTCTTTTATTATTCTTTTTCTATCTTTATCTTTTACTACTTTGTTGTTAGCCCCCTCTGGATATAGCCAGAGGGTTACTTATTTTCTATGATAAATCTCAGATTGAGACTTAGAAATTAAATCACTTAGTCAACTCACATTCTCATCTCAACCATCCTGACTCAAGTCCAACTTATTTTTAAGTTGTCTCTCTCTCTTTCTCTCTCCCTCAAAGATCAAGGCTCATAAATTTAACACCTGCAGCCAATGCTAACCTCCACTACCTTCTACCACCCGTGTGGTAGTCATAATTCTGGTATGTATCTTCTCTTTTCATCCTGACATATATTCTAATTTGGATATTTTTTTCCTTCTTTTCTTTTGTGCTTTTTATTATTCTTCTTTGTTTCTTTTCATTATTCTTCTTTGATTCTTTTTATTATTATTCTTTGCTTCTTTTTATGATTATTCTTTGCTGCTTTTTATTATTCTTTGCTGATTTTTTATTATTTCCTCCCTAATCCTCTTCTCTCTCATTAAAAATTTTAATTGAACCTTGGACTTGATTTGTTTTGCTGTAGCCTTAAAATTAAGAATAAGATAAAGTCTTGAAAACAGAGTTGAATAAAACAGTTAAGGGAGGAGTATTCTTTAATTCAGTATAGCCATGGGAATGAGATAGATTAGCACACAACACTGTGGCTATACTAACAGCTAGTTCTTTCCTTGGAAATGCCAACTATCATCCCAGACAGGTTTTGGCTAACAAAGCTAACAGTCCAAACTTGGGAGATCCTATTAGCTTGATTTTTTTTTAACAAAAAATCAAACACTATGCTGCACTAGAAAAATAATTTCCCAAATATTGTTAGTTGCTGCTTGAAAATTGAAAAAAAAAAGGGTTACCTAAAAAAAAAACTGGAAATACGCTGTGCTAACACCAATTGTGGCAAAGCTGACCCAATATTTATTTTCCTGAGGAGTGGATCTCACATCATGTTTTAGGAAAGGTAACCTAAAGATATAAAATGAATGGATGGTCTTGTGGGAGGGTAACCTTCCCACTCCAGCAAACTATGCAACATTTTGATTTTCTTCTGTCCTCTTCATCTCAGCAGACCATATGTTTGACAAAACACCCCTTAATCTTTCAGAAGGTGTATCATCCATGTTGTTTTTCCATTACCTTTTGTTTCCATCCTCAAGATCTTGCCTAAATAGTTCCTAGTTTTATTTATTTATTTTTATAATTATAATTAAAATTAGTTTTTCCTCATTTGTCTTAACTTGGTTATAAATATTGAAATTTCTTCTTTATCCAATTATTATGAATACATTGTAGTTATTCATAATAATTTTCCTGTCCTGTTTTCAATGTAGTGTTACATATGATAATAAATCTTAGTGCTGTTTCCATTGTAGTGTTACAGATGATAATTAATCTTAGTCCTGTTTCCGTTTTAGTATTGCAGATGATAATTAATCTTATTTCTCTTTCCATTTTAGTGTTATAGATGATAGTTAGTTTTAGTCCTGTTTCCACTGTAGTGTTGCAGATGATAATTAGTTTTAGTCCTGTTCCCAGTTTAGAGTCACAGATGTTTTCTTTCTTTTAAACATGTCACTTTTGTGTGACATGTAATTTTTCTTTATCTGAAATAAAAGATTATCCAGTTGGAGTCTTTTAAATCAATAACCACCAGGGTCACCAAGTTCCCTTACTCCTTGTTCAAAACTCCTTCCCTCTTCCTTAAAACTCTCTCACTCTCATAAACTCATCATCACTGTGTCAACCTGCTTAAAACAACAATCCATTCAATTGTTGATAATCCACAATTGAAGGGTATGACTTGAGCCATCTGATTGAGACGGCTCAAATTGTTACCATCATAGGTCTCACTTCTCAGAATGAGTTTAAAATGAAGAAAGTTGGAGGTAAATAATTTTCAATGATTTTTATTTTAAAAATCATTGGTATCCATTACTTTTTGAATTTATTTCTTGTTTTTATTTTTATTTTATGATTGTTATTTTTATTCTTAAATGATTATTTGCAAATCATCTTCATCAATCTTATCTTCATTTATCCATTTCATAGCATTATCATACTGAATAAATTATTCTATAATTGAATTTCCGCTTTTGATTCTGATTTTAAATTTATTTTTAAAATGTACTTTCCAATTAATTAGTTGCTTCTAATTTTTGAATTCAGTAAACTGTAATTCTTTTATGAAGTAACAAAAAAACAATCAGCCTAGGCCTGACACTTTTTTTTTTTTTTTTTTTTTTTTTTTTTTTTTTTTTTTTTTAA
>KN361051.1:909-31020 GCA_000785685.1 Uromyces viciae-fabae | reverse complement strand
ATTTGATCATAATCACGCAGGTTGAGTTTAGAATGAGAGTTAAAATCGGCCTCGACCTTGCGGAAAAATTGTTCGGCCGTTTGATTTGTCGCGAACTCGGGCTGCTTGGACACATCAAGCCACGAGATCGCCAATTGCTCTTCCTCTTGGGGGAGCCAAATGGGCGATCTTTTTTTTTTATTATCGATTTTGATCTTGATGTCTTCGCCATTTTTTTTTTCTTCTTTTTCAAGTTTGTCGAGTCTTGCTTGAATTAAATCTTGATTTTTTTTTTCTTCATTTTCATTTTCTTTGTTTTTTTTTTTTGATTCTTTTTCTATTTCTTGAAGTTTTTCTTTTTGAATTTGAAATTTTTTTTGAAGTTTGTCCAACGAGAGCAAAGGTGGGATGGCGTCCATTGTTGTAGAAGGTAAAAATTTAATGAAGTTGAGTGGCGGGGGGAGTGAAGGCCAGGGGATTTTCTTGATGAGACTCGGTAGACTTTCGGTAGAGGTCCATAAAGTTATGGACCTCTAATGAGGATTCTAGCGAGTCATTAGCTACCGAGGCTTAAAAATCCAACGGTGGTGGCGCGAGGGGGTCTTTTCTCTGTAAGTTGGGCTTACCGAGCCCACTTACAGAGACGGTGGTGGATGCTCTTATATGGCTTATATGGGGGGCAGCAGATCATAAAAATTGAAAAATGTTCGGGTCATGTATTACAGGAGTTGGCATCTTCTTGTGAATAAAGCATGTAGAAGAGGTGCTAAAATGAAATAAAATTCTATCTCTCTACAGTTTTATGTACCAATAGTCATCCTGAGGTTCGAGTAAATTAAGATAAGTGTTCATATTTACAAATAAAATACCTCTTCTGAGACACCAAGTCTGCATTTCACTATTCCAACTTGAGATATCCTCCTTGTCGCACATCTTACAAAGTGATTGAAGTTTTAAAACTTTCAAATTAGGAATTTTGATCCTTTGATTCAGTTGGTTAATGTCGAGAGGATTGCCACTAGATCTCACTATCAAATTTGAAACCGAATATAAAATATTAGACTCCCAAAAACTGGAACTTGTATAAGCGTAAGTTGAAATAGCTAGAGTCCTTAGAGTGGGCAATTTCAACGTCATCAAATCTTCTGGAAACCTATTTCGAAAATGTAGTAATAAGGATTCGATAGGAGAATCTTTCAAGATTGAAACGATAGGATATAATTCTTCAGAAAATTCACCGTGAATGTGCACCATCTTAAGGGTTGAAACCATAGGCTTCAAAATTTGAAAAAGTGCCTCATATTCTTCTGGAACATACAATCGAGCGCAAAGATCAAGTTGAGTTATACGTGTTGATTTAGGCGCCAAAGATTGGACTGAGGCAATGTCGGTGCCTTCAATATTCACGGCGTCTATAGTTATGCCGATAAGATTGGGAAATCGTCCGAATGCGGCTAGGGTTCCTTTCACCGTGACTGTATAAGTATACAACTTTAAAATTTTTAACGAAGTCATTTCTCTTAATGATAGTGTGCTGAGAGTATGGAGGAGCACCGATGCAGAGAACCCTTTCGCCACAAGTACCTCGAGCCCCGATAGTCTTTCTAATGCCTCCGCCATCTTGATCATCTCAACTGAGGGATCAAGATCACGAAAAAAATCGTGAAGATTAAGAACTCGAATCCAATGAGCATTTAGCTTAGATGGAAAACTTTGATGCGATAACCATTCATATCTCTCGTGATGAAATCTTGTTCCACTAAGTGGCTTATTTCTAAAATCGTGCACAATGTGTTTCGAAAGACGAGGTGCGATGATTCTATGAAGAGCCCTACATGATAGTGATAGTGCACACAAGTCGCGTTGAGATCTCGCTGAAGGGTAATTGTCCCAGTCGGTAATAACACTATCAACTGGCGGCCAAAATTGATGCTGGAGGTGGTCCGCAATTATTTCGAGGAGCTCTTCGGGTAACGAAACCAATGTTACTGGCTTTTCACTGTCCCTTCGGTAAAGTTCAGAATGCTGGATCTTGTACATCTGTGCCTATGGTTTAGCCACGAATGAAAAATTATAGGAGACGTTATGTGTTGAATTATCTTGGCAGAGTCCTTGGACATCATAGTCAACGGCAGTTGTACCTTTGCCGGAAATTTATTATCAATTCCTCACCTGAGCAGGACAATGCGAGGAGTTGAATTATTCTTACAGGAGCTTTAAAAAAAAAAAAAAAAAAAAAAAAACCACTCTCCCCAAACTAGCCTTGACAACTGTCGATGAAATCTACCAGTTCGAGTATCAACCTCTCACTGTACCTCCTCTTTAGCAGAATTTTTAAGCTTGAGCATATCTTACATTTCTGATCGACACCCCTTGCCCTGTTTTTGAAGCACAGAATGACGCGTTGTACTGTAGCTTATGGAGCTCCTCCGAGTAGCAAGCTTGAACTATTGAAGACAAATTTCTTTAAATTTCTTTCCATTGATAAACAGCATCAAATGAAAAAAAAAAAACTGACATGCACCTTGATTGGATTGTATATACTTGAGAGTTATTTCATACTCACTTTTGTTCTTTGAACCTAACTTGAGAGATGAAAGAATCGAATGCATACAATCATGATAACAACAACAAAGAGCATACAAAAGCAAGTCAAAATTGCATGCAAAGGCACCTGCAAAGCTTTACATAGCATATGCCTCTCTGCGATACACGGGCAAGACCCTCCTTTCCACAAACTTCAAAGAAATTGTTGACTCTAGGTTATTGCTAAAATAAAATCAAAGGATAGATCAGAATATGGAGGAAGGGAAAAACAACTTGTCACTGACTGTGAAATATCAAACACAGGTTGCCGTTAGGGATGGCCCCGAGCTTTGGTGATCCCCGGTTCCCGTCAGGAACGGTTAGCAGCCATTTCCTCTTGATTTTTTTTACGTGCTAAATTGATTTCACATTGCGCACAAGTCATGTAAATGGGATGTATATACAAGATAATACTGCTAGACTTAATTGAATAGATATAAAATCTGTTCTTATTGTATGATAAAATAATATGATGAGAGAAGAAGGAAACAAAAAAGAAAAAAGGAAAAGATAATGATTGATTAATTGTATGTATAAAAAAGAAAAATAAAAAATATCCTTCTTATAATAAAAATAGCAATCAGTAGTTGATTATATAAATTTGAAATAGATGATTCAATTATTATTAATTATTCTATGCAATCATTATCAATATTATTATTTATTTATTTATTTTTTTAAAGAAAATGAGAAAAAGAAAAAAGAAAAAAAGGAAGTACACAGAATTATCTTTTTTAATTATTATTTTTTTGTCAGGAAAACAAAAAAGTTAAAAGACTATAAGGAATGTCTAAAAATAAAAAAATATATGTCTTTTTTTTCTTTTTAAAAAAATATATATTAGAATGAAAGCCTTCAATTGATATATTCAGAAGTATATTGCTTTATTATTATTAAGATCTTTCATGTTTTTATAATTTTTTTTTAAAAGAAAAAATCTTCTTAATGGACATGATTGCCTGCTGAGGAGTGTCTAAATTTTAATGAAAGAAATTAAAATGGTTATGACACCAAAACCAGCTATTTCCATTTCATGGATGACAATATCAAGTAAGATGAAAAACAAACATAAGTTTTTAATGGAAATAGAAAATAAGAATTGAGATGAAACTTTTACCAACAGGACTTAAGATTATTGATAATGACAATATTTTAAATAGTTGAAGGAAACATGAAAACTGAGAGACCAAACTATTTAAGAGCAGTGATTAGTAGATATAATATTGTTTAAGATTGTTGAGAATATCTTACTAGATGGTTTAAGTTGATTCACTTGACAGCAGTAACAATTAAATGCAATAAGGAAAAAAAAGAAAACAAGACAAAACTAATTTTGATCAAGATAATTAGTTTTGATTTTTAAAATTGGGTGAATGATTGAATCAACATTACCCGAACTGTTTGGTGGAGACGCCAGTTGACTTAAGGATGTTTGAGTTGATGAGAAGTGAGTTTGTTTAAAGTAGAAGTGAGGAAGAAAGGGTTAATTAAGTTTCAACTGAGAGAGTTTGATGAGTTTGGGACAAGTGACATTCTAGTGACATGGATTATAAATTCCAACATTTAACTCATCGTGATCAATGTTGATAGTGTTAGTTGGATTTAAATTATTGTATTCTTTCTTTTTTATTGATGCATCTATAAAATCTAATTTCATCTTTACTGAAATTCTCACAATCTTTAGAATTATGCTTTTCACCACATTTTTTTCACATTGGTTGATTCTTGAAAAAACTTGAGGTATGACCTATTTCAAGACAGTTAAAACATTGTGTTGGGGATTTGGTGTAATGCACCCCTTTTGGAAATAATGACTTGAAGAATATTCCACCTTTTTCAATTTGATGAGCTAAATTTTCATCTTTAAAGCTAATAATAAAGGATCCATTAGTTTTATTTTTTTCTTTTGGTTTGCCTAACCATCTCATATTATTAACTTGTTCAATTGGAGTTCCATTTTCATTTCATAATTGTTCAAACTGATTTTTGTCATTTAAATCAAAATTAATAGGTGTCGGATGAATGATTACAGGAAATGTAATTTGTTTGGTGACTAAAGTTGGGTCGCACAAATGGGTCCAAGTATGTTTATTGAGTAAAAGCCTTAATGCAATGATCCTGGTTCTAAAAAATAATTTCAAATTGCCGGATGGGATTTTTGAGACCCTTTTGATCTCAACAAACAAACTGTCTGGCGTCCGGAGAACAATTGATATTTTCTTCCTAATCAAATTGTTATCCATTCCATTGAATTATTTTGTACCTTGGATTATTCGGATTATAAACAAGTGAGGTTTTAAGCAATTAATCATCTGAGTTGTTGGAGGGATAAAAATACCTCTTGAATTCAAATTCAATGGGACACTGAAACAAGATTGCCCCATCATATTATTATGAGTCTTTTCTCCATGTTTTCTATTTTTTTTACTAGCATTGATTCTTTGGTTTTGATTTTTATAATTCTTTTCAATAACATCACTCCAAGATAATTGATTAATTTTTTGATTGGTTGAATTGAGTGGATTATGATTGACTGATTAATGGAATTTTTTAAAAAAGAGAAGGATGAAGTAGGAATTATATTATTAAAGTAACTTTGGTTTGTCTTCAAGTTTTCAATTTCTTCAGTTAATTTTTTTAAGATTCTTATCACAATTTTTTTGAAATGTTTTATTCTTTTGCTAAATTTTACAAAAAAAATAAAATATTGTTGTTTTTCTAATAAACTAATAAATTTGGAATGATCTTCTTTTGATATGAAGAATCCACCCTCAGTTTCTTTTGAAATACTATGAAGGAAATCTATACTAGGAATATTTTCTTCTTTTTCTTTTTCGATATGAAGAATCCACCCTCAGTTTCTTTTGAAATACTATGAAGGAAATCTATACTAGGAATATTTTCTTCTTTTTATTTTTCTTTTTCTTGATCATCAATACTTATTATGTTGTTTTTTTCAATTAGTTCAATTTTTTTGGTTATTTTTAATTAAATTAAAAGAAGGATAATCGGCCCTGGACTTTATCGAGGAAGGGGAGGAAAGAGAGGTATCCAACATGGATAAAAGAAAAAGCTCTAATAATTTTTTTATTATTGTACTATTTATTTATTTTTGAGATGAATGGGTGAGTGGATTGAGAAGGGGATGAAGAAGAAGTGTAGGTGATTCTTTAGTAAGTAGCTGGGCTCATTTCTGTTCCGAGTTCTGTTGTGGAAGTAATCCCTGTAAAGGGAACTTCAATCTTATGTTCATTAGTTGAACAAGAAATATTTGACCCTTATTATGATTTAGTGATTTAACCTAAATTAATATTCAAAGACAAAAAAGCAAAGATTGATGAATCACATTCAGAAATGCATTAAAACTCAAGTAAAATAAATATTACAAAACCTGTTTTTACTTTCAAAGCAATTGGCTGGAAAACTTCTAGAAAAAGGAAGTTACACATTAAGCATAATGTATGCAAGAGAATAAAATAATTCACATTGATAAAAAAGAAGAAAAGCATGAAGAAAAGAAAGAAAGAAAAGAAATTCATTTCTCAGGTCAGAGTGACCACAATTCATTTCCTTTATCAGAAGAAAGTAATTTCTAGTTTAACAAAGAATATTTCCATGAAGCCATGGACCATATATTCTTAATTTTTCCTTTTTCATTCATTCTTTTGTATTAAGTTGTATTCATTACTTTTCTATTGTGTTTCTTAGAGTTTCCTTATTCATAACTTAGCTGTGTTTATTTAGTTTATCTTGTATTTACAGGAGGATTGATTTCTCTTTAAATAGAGCTTGTTCCTCATCTTTTCCGCTTCACCCATTCACATTCCCTTTTCATGTCTACCACTATAGATTTATCCAAAGAAATAAATATTGTAATTATTACATTAGCACTCTTCTTATTAAATCACCCTAGAGTTATCACCACCTCAATAAGTTCTACATAGTTTTTTTTTACATAGTTTATTTTTACATAGTTTTACACACTTTTTGAATCTATGTAAAACTATTCCCCCATCACCCAACCCCCGGTTGGAACAAGCATATCATTGATTCATTCACATGATGTTGAGGGTGTGGTGTGTGAGCTTGAAAATTGAGACAGGGGATTATGCCTTCTGCACCTCATTTATCCAAGCTTTGTTGCATAGTACTGCAATGTAAAAGCATGTAAAACTATATGAAAACAAACTATGTAGAAATCAGAACAGAAATGAGCCCAGCTAGTTTGATTAAAGGATGACATTAAGATTGAAGAGTGGTGTAACTGAGTGGTGTTATAACTTTTGATAGGTGTGAGATAGTGGTAGGACACAGCTTTTCTTCCTCTTCTTGATATGAAACAATTCTATGAAAACCTGACTTCTCTCTGTTCATCTCTTCAATTTATTTATTGATTTTTTTATTTTTTTATTTTTTTAAAAAATGTATCATTATTATAACTTACAGAACTAAAGTAATTCATATATAAATTTATAAATTTATAAAAAAAAAAAGTACAAAAAATATTTAAAATCAAAAATCATTAGCACAAAAAAAAAAAAAAATCAAAAGACAAAAAAAAAGCAAAAAAGCTCAAAAAAAAAAAAACCAAGAAAAAATACAAAAAGGAAGGAAAAATAAAACCAATTATAAAAAAAAAAAAAAAAAAAAAAAACAAAAAAAAAAAAAAAAAAAGAAAAGAAAAAAACAAAACAAAACAAAAAAACAAAACAAAAAAACAAAAAAAGAAAAAGAAAAAAACAATTAATCAATTAAAGTAAACCAATCATCATCAAGAGCATCAAAATTAGATTGATTAAATAAATTTTGATGATTATAATTAATCTGATTATCATTCAGATTATTCTGATTAAGAGAAGAAGAATTATCATTATCTTGATGATGAGAATGGTGAGAATGAAGATTGTCAATTAAATTAAAATGAACGAAATCTAAGCAATCAAGATCAAATTGATGATTTTTTTTATCAATAAAGTCCTTATCCTTGTTTTGATGATGTTCTTCTTCTTCTTCTTCTTGTTGTTGTTCTTGTTGTTGTTCTTGTTGTTGTTCTTGTTGCTGTTGTTGATGTTGTTGTTGTTGAAAGTTTAGATTAACAGATTATCAATAAAGTCCTTATCCTTGTTTTGATGATGTTCTTCTTCTTCTTCTTCTTGTTGTTGTTCTTGTTGTTGTTGTTGATGTTGTTGTTGTTGAAAGTTTAGATTAACAGAAGAAGAAGAAGAAGAAGAGAATAAATGAGAACTAGATATGATATTAAGACTAATTGAATGAGTACAAGACCTATTGTTACTATTACTACTACCATTACTACTACCATTACTACTACTACTATTATTATTATTGTTGTTTTGATTATTATGAGAAGAAGGGGGACGAGGATGAGGGAGAGATTCAAAGGAACTACTTGACTTTTCAACATGATTTAAATGATCAAGATGAGGAATATTAATAGACTTAAAAGTTGGGTGAAGTTGAGACTTCGACTGAACTATTATTATTGTTGTTGTTTTGATTATTATGAGAAGAAGGGGGACGAGGATGAGGGAGAGATTCAAAGGAACTATTTGACTTTTCAACATGATTTAAATGATCAAGATGAGAAAAATTAATAGACTTAAAAGTTGGGTGAAGTTGAGACTTCGACTTCGACTGAGACTGATGATTATTATTCTTTAAATCAAAAGAAGAAACAAGATTTAATTTTTCTTTAGATGGATTAATAATATGATCAATAACAGATTGATTATTATTATTATTTGAATTAAAATTATTAAGATGATCTTTATTAAGTTTTGAAGAAATCACCACTTGAGGAGAATCATAAGTAAATTTTGAAGAAATCAATTTTCTTCTTTTATTCTTGAATTGGTTAATCACATTAGATGGTGATGATGATGAGGAGGAGGAGGAGGAGGGAGAAGGACGACGATGATGTGTTTGAAAAGAGTCATTTTGATCAGATTGATTGATAGGCGATTCAAAAGATGATTGTTTTTCTTCATTTTCATTCAATTCAATTTCTATAGATTCTTGAACAAGTTGATTAAATTGATCTATATCTTTATCTAAATCATCAATATTGTTTCTTATATCGTAATCTAATTCAACTGATTTAAATTGATTATCAAAATTTACTTTATGAATTTCATGTTGAATAATTTCATTATTTTGATTACTCTGATTTAATGATGTTAATGATAATAAAACTCCTTGAGAATCTTCTGGTAATTTTTCAATTTCCGTTAACTTTTCTTGCTCATTAGTTTTGATTGATAGACAATCATGATGAACAGAATCTTGATCTTCAGAAGGAAGAGCCTGATGAGTAGAATCTTGATCTTCATAAACAAGAGCCTGATGAATAGAATCATGATCTTGAGAAGGAAGATTAAGAGTAAGAGGAACGATATGAAGTAAATCCGATTTGAATAAAGAGTTTGATTTCCTTTTCTTAAGAGGAGGAAGATCCAATAAATCAACAGTTTTGATTTCATTCTTTTTTTTATTATATTTGATAATTGAGTGATCTGTTGTTTCTCTCACGGGTTGTTCAACTGATGATTTTTTATCGTTTGAAATTGGTACTAAAGGAGGACAACTAATCGCTCGTTTCCTTTTACCTATCATTATAATCTCATCGTGATTTTCATCTTCTTGAATAATGACCCTTGATCGATCATCTTTTTATTGATAAATCACGGAAGAATATGTCAATTAACCAAAAAAAAAAAAAAAGCAAGGATAATGTGGTATTTTTGAACTCACCATTAAGCTTATCGATATTTTTTGGAGTTCTTGATCTAGTAGGCTTGATAGGTTGATGACTTTGAATTGGAGAGGACAAGCTAGCCTTTTGGATGATTGAACCTGAAGACAATGAGTGAGTAGGGCGAGGAGGAGGATTAAAGGATGATAAAGATTTAGAATGATGAGACGCGTGACTTGATTGACTCTGAATTCGATGTTGAGCGGTGGGAAATTTTCTAGTAGGATTACGAGTGCTTGATGCTGTGGATTGTAATCGGTTCAATGGAGGTGGTGGATGAGGAGAGGAGGATGAGGAAACTAGAAGATTAGAACCAGACTGGGACCTGTTCGCTGATACAGGTGTCGGAGGAGCATAAGTTATGCTAGCTACATTGGCTGGTATATGTGAAAGAGAAAACGCGCTTTGATTGGTATTAACATTATTATTCGATTGAGAGCGAATCTGTCGAATAGCAATGATTTCAGCTTGGTGTCTAGCCGTTGTTCTCAACATAGTTCCTCTATAGTTAAATTTACGTCTGAGAATTTCTTGCTGTCTAATTTGAATGGCTTGATTTCTTTTGAGTATATTATCTTGTCCTTCTAGTATCATAAATTCATTAAATTGTTGATTTAATTGTTCTAATCCTGTTAAATACATTCGTTCAATTTCGGCTAATTGACGTGCATGATATGCTTGAATTTGTATTTCTGTCAATGGAATTGACATACGAATCAATGATGGTGATGTTAATGAATGAGTAGTGATAGCAACTGGCCCTGGAGAGGAGGAGATTGCTGAGTGATGATGAACATTGTGATTATGATGATCGATGGCCACTATGTTTTGAAGTAACACATTTGAGTTGAGTCTAGTTTGAACTGGGCTTTCTTGATGAAATTGAGAATGAACAGGTGTAAGAGGTTGATGATCAGGTGGACCCACCATCGATTGAGTTGTTGAGTTGGGATATTTTTGATGGGATATTTGTGATTGAGAATTGGGTTGAAGATGATAAGGTGATTCTGGAGACAAGAAATGACGAGAAGGCGTTGCAGTTGACATGTTTGAAGCTTGTGAACGAATTGATTGATCCATTGGATGTTGTAATGTAGCATGTGTAAGATTATGGGGGGATGAAGTAAGATGAGCGGCATGGATGGATGAGAAGCTAGCATATTCATTTTGATCAGCTGATTTGATGATTGATCCAGTGTTGTTAAATAATTCGTCCGGGTGATTTTGAGCAAGTGGATGAGAGATTAATGAGTTTGATTGAGGATTGGATGATGATTGAGGACTGGATGATGATTGAGGATTGGATTCTGTTGTAGATGGGTTGTTTTGACTGAGATTGGTTTGGAGATTATTATTTGATTTAAGATTGAATTCTATTGTAGACGCGTTATTTTGGTTTGAATTGGTTGAGATATTTGATGATAAGTTGTTAGAAGTTGGAATTTGATTAAGTGATGATTGATTTGAATGATTATGTTGATGATGACTATTGGATGTTGAAGATTCTAGTCTAGGATGATAGTTTGATGTATTGTTAGATTGATGAGTTAAATCTTTTACAGGGGGATTAATACTAAAAGATTGTTGAAATTGAAGTTTAGCTTGATCTATTGCGATTTGTTTAATTTGATTTAATTTAATTTGGATGTGATTTGAGTCAGTAAATGGGACGACGAAGACTCGTAAAGATTCATCTGGAGCTAAATTTTTTGATTTTGATATCATGTATAAACGACGCTGTTATTTTTCAAATAGAAAAAAAAAATGTTAATTTTTTATTTTTATTTGAATTGAATAAAGATGAAAGGACTAAACTGCTTGTAAGAATTGTTGAATAGTTTTTTTCCATGGTTCGCTTATAGCTCGATCTAAAAGGAATGAAGATTGTATGAGTGATTCAGGAGGAGATTGGTTATTTGTTTTGAATAAATTAACAAGTTGATTAATTGTTATCAAAGTGAGGAAGTGAGTTGCTAATTGTGGAGTTAGTATTGGTGGTAAATTGTTGATTTCTTTTGTTGATACAGTCTTTCTTTGTAGTGAATTTGTACTTGATTGGTTCGTCCAAATGGGAAAATTTCCTATAATTTGTGTTCGAATGCATTCGGCTGGTGTCATGATAAAAATAAAAATAAAAATAAAAAACAAATATTCCTTTCTTCCGCATAAAGGCTTAAAACCGCGCGAAAACTTCGGATTCCGCGGGGGTTTGATTTTTTCTTTTTTTCCCCAAACCCAAGCTTCAAAAGCAGAAGATGAACCTCTCCCAGATGCCTCAACCTTCATCAAAATTGACACAAATCTAATGTCACTCAAGCCATTCCCAAATCCACCAAGAAACCTGATTCTAAAAAAATCACAAAGACTCCAGCCACCCTAAAAACTTCATATCCAATGAAAATGTAAAATTAAAAAAAAATTGTAAAAAAATCAATCATTCTTGGATAACCCAACCAAAAATCTTCAATATTACTCCAGATTATCATTGAGTTTATATGGGCAAGAAGACTGACAATTTAAATTTGAAAGTGAAAGGATGAACTTCTCTAGCTAAGGGAATGAACAAAAAAAATTGGGATTTAGTTTGAACCCAAGAAATCAAAGAACCAGAAGGGCTTGTTCAAAAAGAGATATATAAAAATTTAGATATATTTTTTTTTGTTTGCTTTTGTGTAATGCCTATGTAAGAGTTACACCAATACTTTTTTTAAAAGCTAAAAAAATTAAAAATTGAAGAAGGGGTGCTCAGGATTCTGGGGAAAAATTTGGTAAATTTAGGACACCTGAATTTATTTTTTAAAAATATTTGAAAGAAAAAACAAAAAAACTTGAACTCCTCCTGATGTCAATAGGAACAGGGAAAAGGCAGTTTTTTTGGTTGTTTTTCCAGTACTTTCTGCTTTCATCCTTACTAGTTCTTTTATATATTTTGTTGTTTCTCTTTATTTTTATTACTTTAAATCTAAATCTAAATTATATTACTCAAAATCACAACATGACATAGCTTTATGATTTTGATTAGTAAACAAGAATGAATCATGGTAGTAATTCATAGTTATATCTTTTCTCCTATTTCCATTTTAGTGTCTCAGATGATCTTTTTATATCCTGTTTCCATGTTAGTGTTACAAATGAGTAGTCTATTTTAGTCCTGATAAAAATGGTAGTTTTTATCAGATAGAAATGTCACTGTTGTGTGAAATGTAATTTTTCTTATTTAAATTTCTCATTCTCTTCAATAATAATCATCAAGTGGGAGCCTAAATTTCTCTTAATTTAAAGTTCACCCTTGCTCCTTTTTTTAATATTTTGTAATCATTAAAATATTTCTTAGTCTATCAGTCATAAAAACAACATCTTTACCTGCCCCCGAATTATATAGTTCATATTAATTATAAGAAGTTAATGATTTCCAACTGTGATTTTGTTATTTGAGAAAATTCTAATTTGAAGCAATGGTGAGTCAGCTGCGCTTCAGTTAGTGTTAGCTTGGCGTAGCTGTAGAAATTTCTAGCTAGCTCTGCAGTTAGTGTTAGCTTTTGTTTTTAACTTTTAACCTAACAGCTAACAAAATGTGGGATTTTTTTTTTTTTGTAGCACAGCCTAGTGTTAGCTTTCTTTTCTAAAATCAAGCTAGCGCTAACAGGATTTCCAAAATTTTCAGTTTTTAATTTTGCCAGTAAAATCACAGCAATTTTTTTGCCAAAACATGGCAATTCCCACAGAACTGCCATGTTTTATCCTGAAATTTGCCATTACATGGCAAATGCCATGTGTTTTTTTTTTTTTTTTTGCCATCACATGGCATTTAAGTGTTTTTTTTTTTTGTTTTCTTTTTTGAGAGGGAGGGAAATTATTCCCCCAAATAAAAGTACCACCATTCAAAACGTCTCATTGAGATGGCGCAAACGGTGCCCTTCAGTCCTGGTTTCTCCAACCCAAAAAAATTTCTGTGTTGTAAATTTTGAGGGGGAGGGCAGTGCACCCCCCCAAGAGAAGTTATACCATTTAAACCGTCTCATTTGGACAGTTTGAATGGTCTCCTCCAATCCCAAATTTGATGGTATTTGGGAGTGGTGGAGCTTGTCAAGTCCCTATTCAGACTCAATGAGCTGCACAGCAATGGTTATTGCCGTGTGAATCCTCAAACCCTCAAAAAAAGGTTTTCTAAGGTTTTGAGGATCTGCACGTAAATCACCATTGCCGTTCAGCTTTTCAACTACATTTAGGGACTCAATGAGCTCCTCCACTCCCAAATCCAATCAGATTTGGGATTGGAGAAGACCATTTGAACTGTCTCATTGAGACGGTCTGAACGGTATAACTTTTATGGAGGGGGGTTCACTGCCCTACCCTCTCAAAATTGACCACACGGCAATTTTTGCCGTGTTGTGATTTTTTTTTAGTTTAAGAAATGCCTGCTGATGAAGAAGGAGGCCTACCTGCGCTTTATTCTTGGAGAAAACAAGACTGAAGGGAACCATTTGAACTGTCTTGACAAGACAGTTCAAACAGTGGTATATTTATTGGGGGGAATAATTGCCCTTTCTCTCAAAAAAAGAAAGCAAATAAAAACAATTCTTAAATGCTGTGCAATTTAGGCTAAAACACATAAACTCTGTGGGAATTTTTTTGTTTCGGCAGAAAAATGCTGTGATTTTACTGGCAGTCATTTTTTAAACTGACAGCTGGAAATATTTGGGATTTTTTTGTTGGTGCAGCCTAGCATTAGCTTTTTTTTTTGTGAACTCAAGCTAAGGGTAACATAATTTCACAAATTGACAATCTAACACTAGGATTTCCCAAATTCTCAAATTTTTGAAGCTAGCAGCTAACAATATTTGGGACTTTTTTTTTGTGAGCAAAGCCAAGTGTTAACGTTTTTCATCTATTTTGAAGCTAGCAGCTAACAATATTTGGGACTTTTTTTTTGTGAGCAAAGCCAAGTGTTAACGTTTTTCATCTAATTACATCAAGATAAAGCAAAAAACAACATTGTTAAATTTCCTTGGGTGATTTATCATTATTGTATAAAAAAAAACAAATAAAATTTTTGTTTTGTTTTGTTTTTGAAGTGTAAGAATAAATTTATAAACAAAGAAGTTGAGCAACAATCAATATTTTCATTGTTTTTATTTTCTCCCCAATTCACAAATCAGAATGAATCATTTGAATCGATAGGATCAGTATTCCCTAAAGTGTTGAGTTTTCCTCTTTAAGCCCATGTAGAAATTACAGGGGGTTTCTTTTGCCCCATTCTTTTCATCATTCTCACCCCAAAACTTATTTCAAAGTAGTCAGAAAAATTACTCAATCTGCTCACTTTTTTATTCCCTAAAGTGTTGAGTTTTCCTCTTTAAGCCCATGTAGAAATTACAGGGGGTTTCTTTTGCCCCATTCTTTTTTATCATTCTCACCCCAAAACTTATTTCAAAGTAGTCAGAAAAATTACTCAATCTGCTCACTTTTTCAAAAATATCAACTTAATAAAATCACTTCAAGTCAGGAGTAAAACTAGTAAAGTGATCAACTACTTTTCTCTCTCTCCCACTTATTCAACACAATCTAAAAAGTTTTTATTCTTTTTACCTCAAGTTTATATCTAGTATCCTTGCTTATAGAATCACTTCCAGGATTCAATTTTAATTATTCAATCTAGTGTCTTATCACTGCTGTTTGTTTTCTTTTCTATTTATTTCTCTTATTTCTCTTTTTCTTTGTTTGAATTCAAAAGAAATAATCTCTTATTTATCACTCTAATTTCTTTTTATCTTTATCTCTTTTTTTCTTCTTTCAGTTCAGCTCATAAATCTACTTACCTGATCCTCATAGTCCATACTTATTTTAAATAATTTCTAAAAGACTTCTATCTAGTGGTTTGTTTGTTTCTATTATTTCTTATTCTTTGAAACTCTTTTAATCTTTTCTTGCTATTTTTTTTATTTTCTTTTTTTAGTCTGGTTTTAGTTTTATAGTAATCAATTTAGATTTTTAAGATAAAGCAATTCACTGATTTGGGGGTTAGCCTTCAACTAACTTCTTGTTATATCTTGGCTATGGCTGCTTGAGTCTAGATTTTTACCATAGGCCACCTGCATCCATCGCAAAAAACTGCCCAATTACAGAGCATGTTCAGTATAGCCAAAAATGAAAAGAACCTAAAATTATTCTTCAGGTGGTAGCAACTCACAATCTGCGGATTTGGAACGCATTCTTTGGAATACCTTTCAGGCTAAACGATATCAATGTCCTCAATTGCTCCCGCATTTTCTAGCAATGCCAAGATGTACTTGGCCCTTTGTTTAAACATTTTCCAATGGAAAACAGTAAAAAATGGGCTAATTGAAAGAATGATAAAACTTAAGTATCATTTCAAACATAAATAAAAATATGTAAAATATGTAAATTCATTGAAAACTATCTAATTAAAAATAGTGAAAAAACTTTGGAAAATATAACTCAAGGCAGATAATGAATATGCAATTTTTTTGATCTAAATTAATAGACTTGAGTTATAATATTAATTTATAAATAATTAATTAAAACAATTTTTATATATTATTATTTTTATTTGGTTTTTTTATCAGTTCTTATTTTGATTTTAAATAAAAAATCTTTTATTAAAATATTTTATCTGAGCAAAGAATATTGTAAAATCAGTAAGTTTTTTTATGAATTCTATGTTTTTTTTTAAATTATTACTTACCGCTTATGAGTAGTAATATTTTTTTTACAATTTTAGTTTGATTCCTTCATTTGGTTTGTTTCTATTCAAATAAAAAGAATTACAAGTAAAAGTAATCTTTATTATTTAAATAACATTATTTGTAAGAGAAAACTTAGAAACTGAATGATTTTATATCATCTAATTTATCAATTGAATCTTGTTGACTATTCAATAGTTGACCTGTTAAGGCTGATTGTTGTTGACCTCTCAAGTGGTGTTATTCATTAATTTGTGACAGCAAGCCTGTCACAAAACAAAACAAAACAACAAAAAACAATAAAATTAATTATTTAAAAATACAACAATAATTGAATGAATGAATAAATTATTATTAAAATTTGATCAAATAAATTTTGATTATTTGATGAGTAAAATATAACACTATTTCTCTTTTGAGATTTTAATAGAGGAATGTGATTCCAACACTACTATCTTACGGATGGGATATATCCTAAATATGCTACCCTCATACAGTAAATCTCAGAGCCAAAAGGAAAGAAGGATAAGTATTACACACAATGGCAAGAAGTTCATTTCCAAGATGTGGAACACACATTTGGGGTCTTACAAGCTTGCTAAACTATCATCTGATTCCCTGGATATCTTTTGAATGATTCTGATCTGTGTTCAATCACAAAGACAGTAATTATTCTCCACAACATGACCATCATTAAAAACAATTGCAAGAAGTTTATTATAAAGATGTGGAGCACACATTTGGGGTCTTAAAAGCTTTTTGAACTATCATCTGATTCCCTGGCCTTCTTTTGAATCATTATGATCTGTGTTCAATCATAAAGACAGTAATTATTCTCTACAACATGACCGTTAAAGATGAAGTGGGAACTGATTTTGAGAATTACTTTGAGTAAAATCAAAATTTCAGAACACAAGCATTAAATATAACAGCAAGCCACTCAGAAAACACCACATTTTACTCATTCCTCTTGCAATATCAAAAAATAAGAGACATTCACATGCACAACCACCTCAAGGAAGACTTAGATGAAAATATCTGGGAAAAATTGGGCTGAGAGTCCAAAGAGAATGAGGAATTTTTCTTCTATTCCTGATTTCAATTTTTTTTTGTCTCTAAAGTCTCTTTTTGGAATGGTTTTGATTTCAGCCTCTCACTTTGTTTTTGTTGTTTTTCTGTAATAAATGTGCTCACATCTTGTGTCTCATCTATGTATACATTTTTTATTTTTTATCTATTCTTTATTATTTTATATTTATTCTTTATTATTTTATAATTATTCTTTATTATTTTAGATTTATTCTTTATTATTTGATATTTATTCTTTATTATTTTAGAATTATTCTTTATTATTTTAGATTTATTCTTTATTATTTGATATTTATTCTTTATTATTTTAGATTTATTCTTTATTATTTTATATTTATTTGCTCACATCTTGTGTCTCATTTATTTATATATTTTTATTTTATATTTATTTTACATGATTCTACGTTTATTCTTTATTATTTTATATTTATTCTTTATTATTTTATATTTATTCTTTATTATTTTATATTTATTCTTTATTATTTTTTATTTATTCTTTATTATTTTTTATTTATTCTTTATTATTTTATATTTATTCTTTATTATTTTATATTTATTCTTTATTATTTTATATTCATTCTTTATGATTTTGTATTTAATTTTATATTTATTCTTTATTATTTTAGTTTTCTGGTTAAACCCTTTTTATCATGCTTAGGGGGTTTAACATTTTTCTTAAATTTTTCTCTTTCTCATTGAAATAAAAACATTGAGTCTGAGCCTATTTTACTTAAACCACATTGGTTATGATCCTTTAACCAGCTCCTCTTTCAAAATTTCCTTAATTTTCATCTTTCATTCAAATCTCCTCAAAATTATCAAAAATCAAGACCATAAAAACAATAGTTTTCATAATTTTTTATTCCCATTTATTTTCAAATCTTTATCCTCTCAAAAAAAAAGAAATACACACATCATTTTTGATTACTACTCCTCATTGCAAGTTTTCAATTTTTTTTTTTCCCCTCAAGACACTCCTTGCAGTTTTCCTTTCTCAAGGAGCTCTTTTCATTTTTTGAGTCCAATCACAAGTTTTCAATAGTTTTTTTTCAAGACACTGTTTGCATTTTTTTTTTCTCAAAAAGCTCTTTGCATTATCATTATCTCTTCTCAAGAGGCTCTTTGTGGTTTTTTTTGTTTTTTTTATTTCCACTAGATTGAATGGTTGGTTCTTCTGATATTATTTAAGAAATTAAAGAAAAAAGGGACAAGAAAAAAAAAAACCAGATTGATGTTCCCATTGAGTTAGATTTAAAATTGAATCCAATCTAAAATAGCCCGTCTTTTCCTCTTCCAGTAGGCTTTTGCTTCATCATCCATTGGAGATATATTCATGGAAATAATATGATCATCTGCAGAAGCTTGGTGTTCTTTGAGAGAGAATTCCATTGCCCTTTGGATGGAAAGAGTTTTTTTCTTTGAGATTTTGATGAGCTCTTCTTAATTCTGGATGATCCTTTCAATCATCACATTATAATCTCTTCTCCTTCTCACTGCTTTTTTCTTCCTTCTGGAAGTTTATCATATCCATTTATGCCACAATCTGATGGGTTGTCTTCTTCTTGTAAAGTTTGGTTTTGAGGGCTTGATGGTATGTATTCATTGGTTGGTGGTGTGCTAGTGTCATACGACAAAGGCGACTTAGCCGGATTAAGGTTGACTGTACATGCCTGAGCTAATCAACTTTCCTTTTATGCTCAAGCCGCTCTACTTTCTCTCACTTGAATGTCTAAAACCCATAAATCATAATATTACAACTTCCGGTTACATATGTAGCTTTCAAGTTTTCCTCTTCTGGGCCCTTTGCACTTCACTCACACTATGCTTGCACTTGACTAAATATTGTAACCACTCCTCTCTCCACCTTTGACAACTGTTGGCCTGGTCAATATGATTCCTTTCCCTTTCCACATTGCTCTGTTTCAGCCCTTCCAAGTATTGACCAATCCAGTTGTAATTCCTTGTTCCTGACAACTGTCTCTACTTCGAAGCCTTTAATCTCCTTATGCTTATGCCTCTCAATTTTTTTTTTTACCTATGCCTTGCATTTCCTTTATCTATAAAAGCACTTTTACTTTCTCTCCCTTTGATTTTCCTCACAAAATTAGATTAAGCTTCTCAGCATAACATTTTTACCAAGCCTTCAGAGCCTCACACCCAAATATCCTCTTGAATTTAATATTTGAATCTCCTTTAAGAATTGACTCCCATTCCAAACTCAAACCAGAACAACTTCAAGTAGCAGCCTATTGCTGTTGGTCTTATCCCTCTTCGCTCTTAGTGCCCACCCAGCTGCCTTCACCAGCCATCATGTGACAGCTAGAATTATTGCTTTGAATTTTTTTTTACTTTGAATCTTTTGCCTTTTTTCTTTGGAGCTCATTATCTTGCTGATTTGTCTGCCATTTTGGTGATTCTTTCAAAATTTACTTGCAATGGTTCAGATTGAAGTTTGAATCATTACCAGATTTATAAAGCTCTTTGGCCCAAGAGAGCTTAAGGAGGCAAAATTTAATCAGGTGTCAGCAGATTCAAACTGATTTGAATCAAGTAGGAAATAATAAAATGATATGAATCAAACAGAAAATAAGCTTAACAATGACATCACAGCTCATTCAGCATTCAACTTGTGAGTAGAAGCCTCCAAAATTGTTGAAAACCCACATTATGTGGCCCCAATGAGTTTCAATTTCACTGCTAGCTTGCACCGGTAACTGTTTTGTTTTACGCAAGTGTTGATTTTCTTTATTTGAATAATTCAAAAAATACATATAGTTTTGGTGATCATTTTCCCAGATTTTTCCAGCTTTCTGGCCCTCCAATGATGCTGTCTTGGCCAGTATTCAATCATGCAGCACAAAGTTGCTTATCTTTTTCAATTGCCTAATTTGGCACATTCTTCTTGGTGCCTTCATCATGATTGAACAGTTTTCAAATGGGTTGGAGAAAAAAGGAAACAGGAGTTACATTGGTGGAAGGCATAGAAGCAAGGGCCGTTGGGGTAGCATGCAGATCATTTTCATTTCCAGGATGTGAGCTTGCTGGTACAGTGGGAGTAATTAAAGGCAGAAGTACTGGATCCAGAGGTGGTTTCATTGATCTCTTGGGTGGCATGATATTGAGGATAGATTGGTGGTTTAGTTGAACATATTGTGGTGCTGATTACAATTTGGAATTCAAATATTTGTGGCAGATTTTTCTACAACAAGGCAACCAAATTTGGGTATGGCAGCTTGCTGCCAAAGCTACCAAAAGTATTAGCCTATTGCAGGACTGATCTTATCTGGTGATTTTTACAAGCTTGGGTAGCAGCTCCTCTGGAAGCCATTTTCTTTTGCACGCTGCTTAATTTTAATATTTTCTATTTAATGAAGGTGATAACATGAAATATTGTGAAACTCATTTGATAAGGATATATTTCTTGGATCATACACCAGATACAGGTAAAACTATTTGCTTTAAAATTGTTTTTCAGATGGTATTGTTATCAAATATGAGGATTTTGTGATTTCAAAATCCTTGGGAATCTCATAAGTCATAATAGAGAAAATTACAGGTATAGTAGGTAAATTGAGATGCATGTAATTTTGTCAAATGAGCTGGTTGCTCATGTGCCATTTCAGATGTGAATTGACATACACCAAAGGGTGACTAGCCAACTCAGCCAAACAATAAACATTTTCAGTTTCTATTTTTGGCTAAGCCATCACCTCAGAATTTCTGCATCCATCTACCTTGTCCTCTACTTACCTATCCCATTAAACCCCTGTTCTTCTGGATTAATTAAGCAACCAATCAAACTTGCATTCACACCCCTCATTCATCTCACAATCACAGGCCAGTAAATTTGACCCCAAGACTGTTATCCATCTTTGACTTAGCAACCAAACACCCTGTGGCTCCCATATTTTCCTTTCAGAACTTGTCACACATTTCACAACTTGTGATCCCAACTGTTGCTCTGTATGATCATGTCACTGTCAAATACCTGTTTCTCTCACCTTATGCTATGCTTGTATTTCTTTCTCTCTATAAAAGATTTTTGCATATTCTCATCTGAATTTGATTTCTATCAAATAAGATTATTGAGTTTTCAGCACAATATCTTGCCTCATCTTTTCCTTCAAAATTCCTTTGAACCAAGTCCCTTATGAGTTTAATACCTAGAACTTAAATTTGAGTGAAACAAATTCAATGCTAGTTGCTTGATCAAGAACCTCAAGCCCGAGAATATCTCTAGTTTTTTTATATTCCTTCTTCTTTCCCATTCTAATTGCCCGCTGGTTTGCCTACACCAATCACCATGTGATAGGAATTATGTTTCATTTAAAGCAAGAAGAAGTCTCCAGATGAAATTAGCATATTTAATTGCAACAGCTTTAACATCAACCTTGGTATTGAGTTCCATAAATGTTCTGCTTGATTTATTGACAAGTTCTCTGTTAGTAAAAAAATATTAGGGGGTTTCAGAGTTGAGTGCAAGTTTGTTTGCATGTCTTTGCATGTCATGGAAGGGCTTGCAAAAATGACTTGCAAATTCTTGCAGATCAATCTTCAAGAAATTTCTTGAAGACCAACATGCAAAATTTGCATGCAAGTCACTCCACTGCTGAGATATGTCAACCTGAAAAATGGCTTGCACTCAACTCTGAAACCCCCTTATTACATACTTCATAATATTGGTTTTGTTGTTCATTGAGAGGTTCCAGAAGTGTTGTCTCAAAATTTGCTCATTTGATGTGTAAGGTTATCTAAATTTGATAAAAGGGTGGCAATGTCTGGTAAAGGAGGATCTCCATATTCAGTGTGTCAACAGGACAAGGTGAATTCAGGAAAGCCAGTAGAGAAGCTTTTCTGTGTGAGTGAAAGAGGGGTAACCGGTGGGGTGGATACATGAATTTTGTGTTTTTTTTTTTTTTTTTTTTTGGTTGCGGAAGGAAAAAGAGTCTTGAGTTGAATGCAATACTTGATGTATTTTGTATTTTGTACATCTATTTACTTTACATACTCCAGCCGCCCTGGACTCCTCCCGTACATAAATACATACGATAAGTGTACTCTTTTCGCTCGAGTCTTCAGGTGACAGGAATCAGGGGTGGAAGTGTCTTCTTTCCTCTAAACACATTCTTGCAACACACAAGAGTATAACTCTGTGCTTAACTTCAAACCTCCTTTGTTTGTTTCAACAAAGAAAAACATTGAAGGATTTTCTTTGTGACCAAAGGGCTCCAAAGAACATGTATCTTTTCGGGAGATTTTCTTTAGTTCAGCTTGCTAAAATTGGGCAGTTCTTCCGAAGTTTGTGAGTTGGCTGTACAATTCAATGTTTTATGTATTTAACAAGTTTTTCAACTGCGCACTTGAGTTATGCACATGATTAAATTAAGATTTTTAGTCGCTGTCTCCAGCTTTATAAGCACCATGATGACTTGATTACTTTCAACTTTATAGTCAAATCCAATTTACCAGTCAAAAAAGAGAAATCTTCTTTGAATAGGTTTTATTTTATTTTTTTTAAATTAAAAAAGAAAGAGTTTTGACGCAATTCAGATCTTTTTCCTTCTGACTCGTTTGAAGGATCTCTCCCATCTCGGGTTTCGTATCTTGTTTATTCTCTCTGTCTTCATCCCTCGCTTGTCCATTCTATTTTTTCCTTCTTTTTTTTTTTTCACCCTTTTCTGTAATTGTCTTCCTGGATAACTTGCTTTCCTTTCCCATACATACATATCCATCAATCCTAACAATTAGTTACTATGTTTGCTGGTGTGGATGATTCCGAGTCGGTCTTCTCGGGGAAATCTGCGGCACTTCAGAGATCCAAGTCGGCCGTCCATCCATCTAGTTCCTCAAGGCGCAATTTCAACTCCAACAATCCGTTTCTCGATCCAATCGAAGCTGCTGCTCGAGTCAGCTTTATTGAAGAAGAATTCGGTTGGTCTGGTAGTGTGGGTGGTATAAGAGGACGTGATGATCGTCAGATTGAGAGAGATGTCGAGTATGAACGTCAGGTTAGTAAACCTCTACCCAACTCTTCTCGGCTGCTCTCTTCCTTCTGCATGCTTTCAAATAACGTGTAAAATAAAATTATCTACCTCTAAATACATGCACGCACGCACGCACGCATATCCCATTCCATCCCATCCGAAAGACTCCTTCCATTTATATATCCCTCTCCCATCCACAAACTTTCTGCATATTGATATACGCCACAATCATCACCCTCTCAAAAATGCGTCATGCACACCTCCCTTCCAGTCATTCTTCTCGCACACCTAAATATTCTAGATCAGTTAAACACATCCCTCACTCATCAAACTCATTCACACAAATACCTGGACTACCGATTCTCGCTTTAACAATTTGTGTTGTTACTAACATGTATTTCTTACTTTTCTCACCAAATCGCTCTCAAGATGGCCGAAAGAACCAGGAAGCGCCACGAGCGCAAACTGGCAAGAAGGCAGCAACTAGAAAATGGCACAAACGCAGCTTCCAATACGGCACCGAACGCCAAAGCTGACAAAACTACCAGGAGACCCGTTTTCGCACCAACAGCTAATCATCTTCGGCTGGTCGATCCACCACCCACCTCTGAACTTGATTCAAAGCAAATCCAAGGCAATCAAAACTTGAACCGAGGCAAGAGTTTACGAGATAAAGTAGAAGCCGCTTTGGGGAAATGGAATTCCTCCGGTCTCAGGAAGTCTACCCGCTCTAAGAGTGTATCTGCCATTGACGCTCGACCGTTTCATCATGAAGAAGATACTACTATGGTTGAGCGTAAAGAGGGATTAGGTGCCCTGGCTCGTCGGATCTCGAAAAAGTTGACAATCGAAGACCAAGAACGTAGAAGAAGGGAACGTCTTGAGATGGCTTATGCGGGTTTGTTTCAACTCTCGTCAAGCTTCCGTTATTGTTCTACTTGATTTGAAAAGCTTCTTTTACTGATCGTCGTGGCAAAATTCTTATACTGATGGTCGACATTCTTTCTTTACCTTTGCCTTTTGTGATGTGGAATTACAGAACCTCCACTACTTTCACACACACTTGTTGGACCCGCATCTCCATTTCCCATGAGACCTGCTTTATCAACTTTAGTACCCACAAGCGAAGTCAAATACGGAGAAGCACACACTGAGTTCTCTCCAAACCCATTCCGACGTAAGCCAACAAACTTGAGCAAGGATGGCGCAAAGCACACGCGTGAAAAAACAAATAAAATGAAACATCCCTCTACGTTGCACGAATAATCACACGTATATATTCGAACGATTCGTTAGGACTTCCTAGCACTTTTACAATTCTGTTCATTCTGTGGTGTCATCTTACATGATATACTCCAATTTTTGCTTGGTTTTCTTTTCGTTTGATTTTGCTTTCTTGTAATTGAAGTTTTACCCGTCCGCAAACAAGATAGTATCTTTAACCCACTTGTTTTCTTTTAACAAACCAACGTCAAATACTGCTTGAATCTATATACACTTAACTTACTATGCGAATCACCAAATTATAAATAACTAAAAACATCCACTCGGTTTTTTCAGCTGCCTCAACATATGACCTTAGAAACGTTTTCCCTTTTAATCAACAAACATAGATACAAATTTAATTCATTTTAACTAAATAATCCTTTGAATTGCTTTTTTTGCTGTCCTTTATTTTCTTGTTATCATTTGTCACTGCTCTTGTTATGGTGATTGCGTTTTTCTCTCTCCTCATTTTCTCTCACCCCCACCCTTTTTTTTTGTAGTTTTACTTGATTGACTTGACCTTTTTTTTTTTTTATTAATCTAGTTTCATTATTGCTAACTACATGATAGAAAAAAAACAAAAAACAAGTTGAGAATATATTAAAATGAATACAATAAAATTGACAGTCATACATGATCATGATCTTTTTTTTCTTTTTCTTTTTCTTTTCTTACATATATATACTGGAATTTTTCCCTTTTTCTTTCTCATATCACTTGTTTGTTGATTCAATTCTAAAATAAATAAAAAAACAGTTTCATACATGATACTAGTGTTTCTTACCAAAAAGATGCAGCGCTAAATACACGGCATCGTGCCGTGTGAGTATCGCACACAGTAACGGTGCGGCCCTTTCATTTCTATCTAGCCTCGAAACCACATGAGTTATCAATACACCATCAACATATTCTGAAAGGCCTATTCCGTTCCTTCAATCTCCCCAATTTTTGTCCTCCTTCTACCTCACATCCTCTATCAATTAAACATCTAGAATAAAATAAAATAAAAGCTTGGTAGAAATTGCATGCTTTCAATGTTTGTCACAGAAAATGACATGGCTGTCACTTTTTTTCCTGGATTTTGAGAACCATCTGTTATAAAAAAAAAATAAGAAAAAAATACCTTGTTGTAGGTTGGCTTCTGAGATTTCGAATGAATGTTTTGAAATACAAATTGGGTGATTTTACCCCAAGTTATGACAAAAAAAAGAAAATCACATGTTTTCAAAAACCTGTCATTCCAAAAAACACGGATATAATTCATAAGTCCCTCATACAGAAGAGGGTTCAGCCCGCACCCCCCACTCCCCCTCCGCGAAGGAGGGACTTGGTTAAGTTTGGGGTCCCTGCCATATACCGTTGTTTTCCATGCCGTGTATGGGGTTTGGCTCCCAGCTAATACACTATATGGCATTCTTGCTGAAAATATTGTATATGCTGCTTTACTTGGGCGGCAACAGCAAAAAGGTTGCGTGGGGAATTTCTGCCACCATGTACTGATTTGTTTTTTTTTGCCTGAAACTACCAAACACAGTGGTTTCTGCGCTAAAAAATAAAAAAAGAAAGAAAGACAAATAGAAGAGGCAAAAGGAGAAAAGAAAAATAAAACAAGATCAAAAAGAAGAAGAAAAAAAGAGAGAAAAAAAGTCAAGAGAATGAAAAAAATGATTAATAAGTAATGAAAAAAGAAGAAGAAAAATAAAAATCAAAAGAAGAATGAAAATAAATAAACTAAAAATAAAAGGAAAAGGGAAAGGGAAATCAAAAAAAAAGAGAGAAAGAAAAAGAAAAAAAGAAAAGATGGAGAAAAGAAAGAAGAAAGTGAAAATAAATAAACTAAAAATAAAAGGAAAAGGGAAAGGGAAATCAAAAAAAAAGAGAGAAAGAAAAAGAAAAAAGAAAAGATGGAGAAAAGAAAGAAGAAAGAAAATATAAAATAGAAAGAAAATGAAAGAGGAAAATCAAAATAAAAGGCAAAACAAAAAAATAAAAAATAAAAAGAGCACAAAGAAAAGAAACCAAAAAAAATCAATTGAAATAAAAAAATGTGAAGGAAATAAATGGAAAAAGGAAAAAGGAAAAATAATGAGAAATTAATAAAAAAAAGACAAGAAAAAGGAAACGAGCACAAAGAAAAGAAACCAAAAAAAATCAATTGAAATAAAAAAATGTGAAGGAAATAAATGGAAAAAGGAAAAATAATGAGAAATTAATAAAAAAAAGACAAGAAAAAGGAAACAAAAAAAAGAGAAAGGAGTCTAAAAAGATATATATAAAAAAACCAAGAATGGGGGAAAACCCATGTGCAATAGAAAAGGGGGGCCACAAATGGGTGTTGATTCAAATCTCCTTGACTCAATCCAATTGACTTTTCTACACCACCACAAAAAGGAAAAAATTGATTCAATATGGGGCTCCACAGGGCCCATCAATATTACTGGATTGTTCATTGACCAAATTTTTCCCATAAAAATAATTTGTCCAAGAAATACATGGTAGGGATTTTTTTCCTGTCTTCTCCAGCTTCCATTTTTCCCTGGCTTTTATAGCTTCTCAACATATTAAGGCTATTTAGGCATACTCACAAAAATTTTGGAAATCAAAAAAATCTAAGGACACACTTTCTTTGCTATTAAGGCTTCAATATGGATATTACTGAGAACCATTAATTTAATTCCTGCCTGAAAATGTCAAGGCATAGCACAATGGTATTTGAGGTGTTTTTTTTTCTTTTTAATTGGCCTTTGAATATCTGATTTTCTCAAATATTCGGTTATTTGAAGATAGTTGAATAATAAATCATCATAAAAAGTAAATGAAAAAAAATCATTCCAAGACTAAAGGAAAGAAATAACATGAGAAATATGGTACTATCTGTTAAAACTCTAAAACGGTAAGAGCTGAATGCTCTGCTGACTGGGCTGATAATATAAGAGAAGGATAAAGGGGTTTTTACTTTTATAGTAAAATAATAACTTATTGGACTTATTCCCAGGAGGGACTTGGGAGAAAGTTTGAGATAAACCAATGCTTTATTTACTTTCATGTTCTCTAAAAATTATAGAGAAATATCTTAGCCACTAATTGTGGTTAAAAAACATGGAATATGCAATTTAACATTAAATAAATAATGATTAGAAAATATCTCACTAAGACAGTTCAACTAGAACTATAATAATAATTAATGTCCAACTAAGATTATGTTTAACTAGAACAATCATATTAATTTGTGTCTAACTAAGACTGTTCAACTAGAACCAAATTATAATAACTGAAAATACCTAAGAAAGTATCTTAGGCCAACTTTCCAAATATAACTAAGATTAATAGATAAAAAAAGAATTTATTCAACTAGAATATTTTTATGAAGACTATTGGAGCAGAGTAAATAAAATTAGATAAAGATAAAGTCACTCATAAGGTGAAATTCAAACATTATCACTATCATACAGTAGATTTAAAAGGAAAAGATAAAAAAACTAACTGCTAGAATCTTCAATGAACTTGAGACCCCCATTAACCAAATTTTCATAGAGCCAAGACAGCATGCACATATTTTTGTCAATTGAGTCACCTGAGTGAGCGGCTTGTTTTACCATATTTAGGTTGACCAACTGAGGAAAGAACCCATCCACTCTCTGCTGAGCTGGCCGGAATTGTGAGGTAGTCCTTGGAATCATTAAAAGTGCTGGGAGTAAATACTGTAAATACTGATTCTCTTTCCATCATCCAATCATGTCTTTCTTGAGTGGTGGTTCAGGTATTTGCAATTATGTGAGTAATTTTTTTGTTGGAGCCAAATTCAAAACTTTTTTTAGTTTTTCAGCAGGTGGAAGTGATATTTTTTGATTCTGTTTTTTTAAAATAAGTCAAATTCTGTTGTGGTTGGTGCTTCTTTGATCCAATTGGGTCAAATTTGTGGCAAGTAATCTTTTTAAATTCTAGGCTTCCTGTAAAAGTTTCACAGATTAGTCTTTGAATTAGATCTGTAAATTTTCACTTGTATCTTCATGATCTGCATCATGTGGCTGGTGTTCAAAAGGGGCCATCTTGAATTGCAGATCCAAAACAAACAAAAGCATTGAGAACTGGGGGATATTTCCTGGAGTTCTTCATGAAGTGTTTTCCTTTAACCTTATAGTGTGTTTTTTTAGGACCATTTAGCATTTATATTGTAAATGAAGATGAATTTCTGTGTCAGGTTTTCTCATGAATCTAGTGCAATATCTTTTGAATTGATATTCAAGGTAAATCTAACTGATGTAAAACAAAAATTTGCCTCCCTGATTAACGCAGTTACATCAGGATGTAAACTTTTCTAAAAAAAATGGTTCACATGGCCCTGAGTTCAGCCTCATGTCATAAAAAAATAGGTTGAACTGATATTTATGTTACACTTGATTTGAAGCTGTACCATAATGTTATTATGAGTGAGTTGCCATCAGTATCAGCTCTCATTATCCCCAAAATCCAACTCCTTTGAAAATCATCTTTAATATTCACTGATAGGTGAGTTCATGTTAGGTTACTGGAAAAAGTCTATGTAAAGAAACCTCTGCAGAGTTCCAAGGAGTCTCCCCTAGTGAAGTGTCAAGAATGAATGGAATGTTGAAATTCAGTCTTGCCAGTTTTGACTTTCACTTGATCAAATCTCAATCTCATGTCTCAGTTTAGTCTTTCTTATATTGAGTAGTCAGTCAGTTCTGGTTAAGTCCAAAGTCATAAGTTAATATGTTAGTTATATATTTGAATATAATTTATTCATGAGGTAGTTCCTCAAATTTAAAGTCAATCTTCTAGTAGAAGATCAAGTAAGTCAAGTTGAAGTCTATAGCAATAGGCATTCTTATAGTTTAAGCATTAGTCCATAAATTAGTAGTCTTATATTTTTGAGATATTAATTCAAGTTTTATAGATTTTCCATTTTGCATATTTTTTGCATAATTATTTTTCAAACCACAATTGTGGCTGATTTTCTTAAAATATAAGTTTAGTGATCAAATCAAAGTAATTAAATCATTTGTTCATCTCAACCTTTTCCTGAGTCCCTTCTGGGAAAAAAAATTCCAATCAGTTATACTTGTATAAAAGTCAAAACCCCTTCTTGAGCTCATCATCAACCCAGTTAGCAGTGTCAAAATATTAGAATATTTTAATTTAATAAAATATTTAAAATAAATAAATTTTAATTGCAAATAAATAATTAAAATAAATATTAATAATTAAATAATTAAATACTAATTATTAAACAAATGAAAATTAATTATTAATTAAAACAAGAAAATAATTATTAACAATTAAATAAATAAAATATTAATTATTAAATAAATATTAATATTTAAATAAATCAATGTTAAAAATATTAATATTTAAATAAATTAATATTTAAATATTTAAATAAATTAATATTTAAATATTTACATAGAAAAATATTTAATAATCAAGAATTGTTATTTTAGAATTGCTAATGACGAATATGTCACAGCAATTATTATTATTTTTTAAAAGTAGAATAATAACATTAAAATAAAGTTAAGTCGAATTTCTTTATTTTAATGACGTCATGATTGTTTCTTGTTGAAAACAATCATGACGTAATCTCTTACAATCAATCGTTTTGCGTTTTGCTAACATTCTGGTTTTCTTTCTAAATCAAAACAGCAAAACAATTCAATAAATAAAATAAAATATTAAAAACAAAGAAGTAAAATTTAAAATTAAAATATAAATATGT
>JNCO01000372.1:0-31034 GCA_000785685.1 Uromyces viciae-fabae | reverse complement strand
GAACTTATGGATTTATCCCTCACAGGTTGCCAAAAAGACAATGGTCCACATTAGTGCAATTAACCTAACTAAGAATACATTAAACTCTCATACTCAAAAGGAAATTTTGAGTGGAAAATATTCATTTATCTATTTGGTATGTAAATATTCACATCTTTTTCTTACATAGGATATTGTGCATTGAGTTTTGTAAATCAAATGTAGATTCCAGAGGTTTTCTTGAATAGCCCATTATTCCACCAAATATTTTTCAATGATCATTTACAGTACCACATAGTTCTAACTGTGGTGGATGAAGCCCACATGATTTACCTGTGGGGCTTGGTTGAAAGTGGCCACTCAAAGGATCTCATCTCACACGGAAAGCACAAGGACATTGGTTTTTTTTGTCCTTCTTACAGAAAAATGGGAGAGAGGCTCATGGCACCAGGCTCACCAATGTTATTATTGTTGGAAACATGTGGTCCCACCGCTGTCAATGCCATCCTCCTAACTGTGAAATTGAAACAAGCAAATATGCACTTCTTACATGGTTAAATAACACAACAAGAAATTACCATAGTTAGATTACCCATGCATTACTCACTTAGATCTTGCAATGACCTTTACCGACTATATGGTTCTCACTCAGAAATCCCAGACAAGAACCTAGTTCACACCCTTATCTACTTTCCAACAAGCCCTATGGCCTTGCAAGTTTTAACGACCATCAATATCACACAAGAAACCCCTGGTGGTCAAAACAACCCAACAAGCCAATTTTCCAGAAGATTCCATTCCTGTACTGGGGAGAAAGATAAAGAAGATGTTGTTTGTGCATTTGGAAATGGTGCGGTGTCCACCGCCTGCAGCAAAATGGCCCTGGGCATGGGGCAGAACTGGAAAAGAGTCTGAAGGGTTGTTCACCTGGGACGCAGGGATCCAGCTACCATCTTTCAGATGATTGGCCATTTCAGAAGAGGAGGTAACACCGGATTAGCTATAATTTTTGTAGAGGAGACCAGGAAGAACGGAGAGAATAAGCTGTCTGACTTCACCAATGTTGAGCTGCAATCCAAGGACAATGGGATGGATGTGCTAGCATTAACACCAGTCTGCCTTTGAGTGGTGTTTTCTTTGGCGAACACGTGAGTTTTTTTGTTTGTTTGTTTGTGATGGTGAAAATTCTTGAATCATTCAAAAACCCTTAGACTAGATTATGTACCTCTGGCTAAATATGCCCCCAGTGTCCTACATGAGAAACAAAGACTGACTGAAAATGGTTTCCTTCCCTGTATGTGCTCAAACTGCAAGCCAATTTGGGTCACGGCGTGGATGAATGTTAGTGGGGTCAATGAGAAAGATTTTGAGAACTTTTTTGTGGACCCAGAAGCTTTTCCGTTATCAAATACGTGCAATTTTCCCATTTGAGAAGGTGGAAACACAAGCTTCAATCCTAGTAACACTGGAAAGGTATTGGATCCACCGTTATAAGAACTATTGGCCAAATATCTGTGCTCCCAGTTCACCCAATTTTATGAATCTGACAAAACTCTCCCATTGTGTGAATTGTTGGCCTCCAATCCTTTCTCCATCAATCATACTTGAGCCTATTTGCTTGGTTTTGAAGCAAAACAGTCATCAGCCACTTTGAGACGGATCATAGGGGGCGAGGTAGTTAAAGGCCAAATGGACTGTTTACATGAGGCCACATTGAAAATTCAATCAGGCGCAAGTTATCAGGATATGTGCATTGCAAATCATCAACAAATGCTGTTAGCGGAGCTGGAGGAAGTGATAGCAAAACAAAAACAACTGGTAACACAGCAAGGGACATTTGAAACCATTTGCTTAAAGAAACTTGCGTGTGAAGAGGCTAGACAGAGGGAAAAAAAAGAGAGAGAAGATAAAAAACTTGCCAGTGAGGAGGCTAGAAAACTGAAAATAAAACAGAAGGAAGATAAGAAACTGGAAACACAGCGGACTCAAGAGCAAAAAATGAAAAAACCCCGATTGATGCCAATTATGTTGCAGAGGGTGGTACTCAGGGACATCACAAATCAAGCAGCTCACGTGGGAATAAAGATGATCCCAACCAGTCGAGCAACCCGCACCCAACCAATCCCATGCCCAGACACTTCCTCCGTGTCAATTGAGAGGCCATGGGTGTTGTTTTTAAGCAGATATATTCCTTGAGATGGTGAATTTAAGAATGAGGGAGAAGGTTTTGACCAAGGAGTATGAAAACTGGGAGATGATTTTTAATGAATGAGAAGAATCTGACTCAATGTTTTTTATTTCAAGTGAGAAAAAAATGAGAAAAAGAGAATTGAAATGTCACAGAGATGTGACATGTCTACAAAGATAATCATGAAAATAATAATAAAGAAATCTTCTGTAACACTACATATGGAGACAGGACTAAACAAGATTCAACTGAGACACTACAAGGAATCAGGACTAAATGAGATTCATCTAAAACAAAATAAGGAATCAGGACTAAATAAAATTAACCAGAACAACTACAAGTATTCAGACTAAAGTGATTATAAAATTAAAATAAAAAACTACCATGTATTTAGACTAAAGTGACTATAAAATTCATCTCAATACCAATAACAATGTTATGAATAAAGAGGACTAAAAGATAATAATGTAACTAACTACCATGAATTACATTTTTATCTATATAAGAAGAACTAATATAACTAACTACCATGAATTACATCAGATTACTAAATAAACCACTAATGATAATTACTACCAAGATTAACCTTAGATAAATAAACAAAAACATAAGACTACCAAGTTATGTTTTTGATAAAAAATACTATTTTATTTATTATTAAAATATATAAAATTAAATAAAAATGGAAAATATTCAAGAAGGAGCATGAGGATAAACGCAAAATATAGTGGAAAAACAACAATGGGCCTCTTCTAGCACTTGTTGAAACGTTGTCACAAGGTTGTATCAGGCACCTATTTTTTTTTTAATTTTGTCTTGAATAGTCTAGAGGCCTTCCAAATATATGTCAGCAATGGGTACACATTTGTTCTGTGCTCTGGCTTTAACATTTATATGACAAATATCAATCCTTTGGGCCATGTTTTTGAATTGTTGAAGTTGAAAGTGGTCCAAACGGTGCCCTCACCACAATTGGTAAATGTGAGATATTCCCAAATTGTTTTTTATTTGATGTAGGACTTTTTGAAGCTGGAAGTGTGCAATGTTTCTGTGTGTTAAGGGATTAGTTGGGTTTTTATTATATGGTAAAGGGATAGGGAATACACACCATGGGAAAATTGATGGAGATTTAATCCACCAGACAAGATATACAAGTCCCAGTTCCATATGATTGAAAAAGTACTTGAGCCAATAGTTTTGAAGCTCCAGGTAAAAATCCTGCATAAAGAAATGTCCAGGGCTACCTGAAGGAGAATATAGCATTGAGTGCTGCCATATCTTTTGTAGGCCAGGAGGTAATACTGTTGTGAGCAGAAGGTAATACCAAGGAAGGTTGCACCTGTATTGATACAATCCCTTAATTCCCTGTGCCATAATGCACCATTTCTTCCACATTTAGAGAACTCGACCAATGTGACTGGCATGCATAGCTTGGTTGCATTCTACAATGGTGGAAAAGTCCCTTACTCGCAAGAGCAAGTTTCTAAATTTGGCTTGGGCAGTTGACTTGTTTTCTGGTGAAGTTAGGCCAGATTTGGAAGTGTTTGATTTTTTTGGCATCCCAGTGGGTCCAGTTGGTTGATTGGAATTCAAAGTAGTTTGTTTTGATGCAAACTGAGCCTTAGCAGAATCCAACACGACGGGAGAGAGAAATTTGTTGGAATAGTATTCCTTCTGCTAATAAAAAAGAGATAGTAAGTTTTCTTACTATCTTCATATTGAATAATAATTAATTTATTCAATTTGAATTTTATTAATTCTTAGATTCTCAAGTTCTGTTGACCAAATTAAGCAAAGGTCAACAGCTCTCAAGAACAATTAATAAAATTAATCAATCAGTTAACTTGTAAGTTTCAAGTTTTCTATTTTTGATTTAGATCATTATAAAATAAAAAACTTATAATCATTATTTATTTAAAACTAAATAGATTGTGTCAAGTTGACAAACATTGATCAAAGCTATTAAAGAGAACAACTTAACTAGAATTCTAGTAAGTTATTCTTCAAGTTTACTAAAAAAGACTTTTATTATTATAAATACTTATTTATTTCTAATATTTTATTAAAATAGATTTCTAATAAAAGAACAAAGCTTGTTCAAACTATTTTTATCTTATTTACTTATAAATTTAGGGTATTGATTTCCGTACACGGTCAAACCGCGTTTACACACGGTTTGGGACCGCCAGGGGATGTCAGTTTTTTCTTTTTTTCAAATATTTTTAAAAAATACTTTCAATGGTTCTAAAATTACCATTTTTGGTCACTGGGAAATTGGAAGGGATTCCTAGGGAGGAAAGTACACACCAAGCCCCTAAGTCCAAAGCATCAATGTTATCACCAAAATGAAGGAGTAAAATGGCCTGGGCCATGTTCCACAACAAATGAGTGGCACCAAGATGTTCCACAACAAATGAGTGGCACCAAGATTTGTCATGCAGTTTTCTAAACTGCTCTCGGGAAACTTGCTGGGCCGTTGAAGAGCACACAAGCTATTGATAAGATTGCAAGTGCCCAGATTGCCTTTGAACACACATAGTTTGGCAAAAAAATCTGATTTTCCAATGCCCACCTGCTTAACAATGGTGTCTAAAGCGTCTGCCACCCGCTGAAGAGTTGTTGGAAGCAAGCATAAGCTCAAACATAGTGAGATCAGGTGTTTTAGCTGGTATGTGATCAGCAGGTGGTGGGTGTTGAGCAGTTGGAGGGCGCTGATGTTTGCATGATGCAAGGTACTTCATCATTACCGTAGCAAGCTGACTCTTGATGATTTCCCGGAAGTGGAGGCTCTCAGTGTTAGCAGGAGTAAACATGGAACTTTGACTTCCATATCTGCAGCTTTTGCAAGGGACGTTTTATAGCTCACCAGATATAGGTGATTTGGGTCAACCATGCTTAATAGATCAGGGTCCAGTACATGAATGTACCCCCAGGTACTGTGGAATGATTGGTTTGTGTTCTTGATGGATCTTGCATGTACCTTTTTCTCAAATTCCATGTTGTCAATACATATGAGCGATGCCAAACCACCAGGATTCCCTAACTTGAATTTTTTCTTGAGGATTTCTTTTGCTTGGATTCCCAACAATGTCAAGGTCCGACGAGCAGTAGTTCTTGATGCTGTGAGGCCTATATATTGTAGATAAGTTTTGACCCACTCGCTTACTCCACAAGCCAAGAACACAATTGAGTTGTGCAAAGCCAGTGTATGGTTTCAATGGTTTGATATAGATTGAACCATTGTGCAGATTGTAGAGGCAACCTATCAAGCCCAAGAAAGACTTAGGAGTTGTTGCCAACTTTCATGAGAGATGAGATAACATAACTGAGACTGACCATGTGAATTTGATCCAATTTTTTTTGCTGAGTCGGTGTCAGAGCAGGTGTGGAGGTGTATGTTGTACATTCTTCTTGGGATTCAGTGTCTGAAGTAGTGCTTCCAGAAGAAGAGTTGGTATCAGAATAGAGGAAATTCAAATCTGGTGACATATCAAAGTTTTTCTTCAGAGTTCCGGATAAGAGGTTGTAGAGGAAAGGGGATTGGTTGGTAGATACTGCCATCAAACAATTTTCTTTGGATTCTGGGTCTAAGAATTCATGTGTGATCAACTGGGCACTGATAAAATAGCCCGTATTGCTGGTTTTGGTGCAAAGACACAATTGAGCCTGAAATGAACCAATACAGGAGTTAATTTCACATCAGGATTGCTGGGATTAGATAGAATAAACACAAAATATAATGAAAAACTCACATTTGATAAGATATACCTGTCCCGAATCTCTCTGCTGTCGCGGTTTGAGCATAGAAGATCTCTAATGGCATCTCCAACCTCAATAGTTGAGCAAGAGCCTTTGGGTACACCCCAAAGTTGGCATTTGTAAGCTAGGAGACAATCTTCTCCTACTTAGTATGAAGGCTTGGCTGGTTCTTGTTCATTTGGGGGCTGGATATGGGTAGGCCAGCGCTGTGGTGTTTGGATCAATCTGTTGAAGGAGTTTCAAGTTGGATATCAGCAATTCAGAATGGGGAATCACATATTTAAAATTGTGAAAACACATATTTAAAATTATGAAAACACATATTTAAAATTATGAAAACACATATTTAAAATTATGAAACCGATTGAGGGTAGACAGGCTGGGAGGAGTTTTACTTACATAAATATTTCCAGATAGTTGCTGCGGTTTACATGGAGGGATATCAGGAGAGACTGGATGCGGTGAGATTTCAAGAACTTGGCTGATTAAAAATTAGAGCTTTAAAGATTCAGTAAAGCCCATTGCCGAATGTCATGAATATGTCAGCTGCCAAACCTTGGTGGGGACCGTGTGAAAAAAATGTGACATACCTGGCATTTTTGTTGTGGAGGGACATATTATGCAATTAAGGCCTAAGAGATTGGGAGGGCTTGCAAGAAACACAGCATTTTCTGGGAAGGATTAGTTGGTGATGGTGTAGTGGATAGAGAATGGAAACTTTATTGAAGCAGATTTTTATTTCAAACTTAATAGTAGTAAAACTTTTAGAAACAGAAAACAAGATATTTTTAGATGGTTTTGGCAGTTTTTAAAATGGAAAAATAAAAAATGGAAAAAAGAGGAAAAAATAAAAAACAGAAACATAAATTTACCTAGATCAAGTTTTTTAGTTTATTAGATCAAGATAAGAAATATTTTAAGATACTATCAGGAATGTTCACTACGAAAAGAAGCCTGATTTTTAATTTTTATTTGAATTGATTGAGAGGTGATTAGTTTGGTTGATAACGAGAAACTGAGAATTGAAAAGATATTGAGAGAATAAAATATGGAAAAATAAAAAATAGAATAGAAAGATAAAAAACGCAGACAACAACAAACAGAAGTAACAATAAAAAGACAAAGAGAATAAAATCAAAATGAGTTTAGAATTTTGAAATGTTGTGAGTACCTGCCCAGACACTCCGTTCTAGCTCCTCCTGAGATAGTACTTTGGTATTTGCGTTGTCTTGATTTGAAACTGTCGAGAATGGTTCGATTTGATTGACCGTTGATTTAGACGAATTTTATTTTTAATAAAGGAAAACGAGAGAACTCTTGAAACTGAATGAGAGAAAATTCTTCTTCCGAAATTAGAGCAAGTCTAGAATAGGCACACCGCAGCGCACAGCTATGAGGGCAGCGCTTGCGCTCCAACAGATGGGAGGGTGGAAAAAGGCCATAATTACACCAAAATGACGGCAAGATACAGGCCTTTTTATGGTCCAAATCTTGGGTTTTCATTTCATCATGTCTAGGAGTAATTAAAAAAAATGTATGACTTGCACCAAGAATGCAGAATCTTCTCGGGCAAAAAAGTGTTATTAGCCATAAGTGCCTCCGGGAATCAGGCGGGCGGCGTGCTCAGACTTAGTTAAGTTCGTGGCGAACGCTGGAGCGAATTGGGGCGCAAGATCCCACTCCGAGACTACGCAACCAAAACTCTAAAGCGTGGACTTTCGTCAAGTTAGCAACCGCAGTCATGCGGAATATGACACAGGCTTCGGAGATGTCTTCTAGTTCATACGTCTTACACAGCAGTTGCGGCTTGGAACTTCAATCGGTGGCATCTAGCTCTGTCCAGCTATTGCACATGCCAAGCACAACATGTTAATGGAGCAGTATTCAATGAAGCTCCTGGCGCAGCTCAAGTTAATATTTTTGTTTTGGATTAACTTTTTGAGCGTCTCCCCTCTCCTCCCAAAAACAATGATGAGTTCAAGTCTTTTTGAGTGATTTGGCGGTGAGATGAGGACATCATGGGTATATGGTAAGATTACGCAAAGTAGACCAGTTTTGGTCTAGTTGTCGTTTTCAAAGAATGTACCTGGATTAACAATGTAGAGTACATCACTGAGTTTCGTGTGGTTTCAAAACAAAATTCCAGTTTGAGCAATATAAGGAAGAAATGGGCAAATCTAACTCTTGATCCTTGTGATAGTCTTCTCAATGATGATCACAAACCAGAACATACCATTATTTAAGAAACATACATGTTTTATAAGAGTTGAAAATAGAAATAATGTAGCTGCTATATCATGTCACATAGCCGCTATGACCACTGGCATAATACTTGATGTGTCTAGTGAAATGGAGATGGCTCACTTGCCAATTTGATTGTGAGTCATGTCAATTAATTTATAAACAAGACAGAGTGCTCGACCATATAACCTCAAATGTCATCAATGTCAGCCTAGATAGGAGGACAAATCATATCTGTTAGTTAGAGTACATGAGGCAAAAAGACTGAGCAAGATCAAAGTTTCCAAAATGTGGTTACCTCTTCAAACTCGAAATTGCATTCGTCGTCTTCTCCAGGGCCAAAAGTGTCGGTCTCGTTGATTTTAGCATTCTCCGGTAGCTCACCGTATGCCTTCAGGTTTCGAGCTTCATCGGTGGTGTACTTCTGGATCACATCTGCCTTATCATCTTGGAAATCCCTCAGTGAAATCAGAATGATGTCACCTTGATTGATCCACACCTTCAAATTTTCAAGATAAAATCAAAATAGACAAATAAATGAATAAAAACGAATAAATGAATAAAAACGATGGCAAATCATAAAAAAAAAAATCCAATGATCAGAACCAAAAATAATTCAATTGACCTTCTTCCTCATTTTTCCGCGAATGTGAGCTAACCGTTTCTCTCCATCAAAACACATAGCTTCTAGCCGACCGTTTCCAAGCATTTTTGTGACTTGAGCGTATTCTATATTGTAGTGAGTCAGCTTTAGATCCAAAGTTTCATCAAAAAGAAAAGAACGATGAAATAAAAATAGTCTGGAGTTCAAAATATGTGTCTGGAGTTCAAAGTATGTGTCTGGAGTTCAAAGTATCTAATCACCTTGTCCATCCTCCTTGAATACAAGCTCTCTTTTTTCAGATTCGTTCTCATTTTTACCTCTCCGACGATTCTTTCCTCCCTTCCCCTTGTTCTGTCAGAAAAAAAGAAATTGACTTAGTACAAACCTGCTTCACAAAAAAAGGGTTAAGAAAGAAAAAATAAAACAACCTTTGGCATGACGGTAAGATGAAGCTTCTATTTAATGTCGACCTGGTATGAGCTCCTTGTTGATTAAGTTAATTTTAATTTTCGCTGCGCCAAAAACGGCCATGCGTTGTTTCAAAGGCATCTATGTGACGTCCTCCCCGGTATCATGGCATGAACAGTCTGTGACATTAAAGCTCGAAGACGTGCCCCGGGGTTCAGGTTTCAGTATGGGATGCACTGGGCCCCGCGGCTTTTGTAGGTACCGGGGGACGGGGTAGAAAAAATATTACAAAATACTCTTAATTCTCATATGTACTTTTGCTTTTTTTTTAACTTTATAAAGGCTTTGAGATGTATTGATTCATGTATGTGTTGTCTTTTCAAAAAATCTGGGACTGAGCGGAATTTTTTTGAAATAAGTCAACAAATTACACGCCAAAAACCTTATTGTTTCACCCATGAATCTTGTTTTAATTTATCAAGCAAGGAATCCATAAAATGTCAAATCTCTGTGATCCCACATCTTGAATTTTTTCAAATCCAATTAGTGAGATTAAACCCACTTCATGATAGATAGCATCAGTGCATACTGAAGTCAAAACTTTAATGTCTGGCAAACTCCCATGTTGCCACCAACTTCAAGCCAGAAGAACCACTTCCAGAAATCTCCAGGGATACCTGTCTGCCACCATCTCAACTATCAGCCTGAAAGTAAATGCAATAATAATTTCTTAAAAAGGTAATATTTCATTGACCATACACACTGCAATGGTTTATTTCTATATCAAAAATCTATATCAAAAACTATCTCATTAATGTTGAAATTCACATTTGTTTCTGATTAATTTTGACTCAGGAGTGTGAATACTTCAATTCAAACTCCAAATTCATTTCCTTTCTTCAATTCAACAAAACATCATTCATTTCCATTTTTTGTCTAAAATTAAATAATTTCAATTATGCTAAAAGCAACATCAACACAACTCAAAGCCTCAGCTTAGAAAAATCGCTCAAAAAAAAATCTGAATTGGTAATGTGATTCAATGCTAAGTATTTCAATTCAATTCAACTAATAATTGGAATTTTTATTCAGTCAAGAAAATATCTCATCAACCAAAATCCAATTTAGAGAAATTAATTAACTCCTAGTCTCAAAATAGTGAGATACTCATATCCTAAATTCAGAACTAAAATAAATCAAATCTAATTTTATTTGTTCTTCAGTTCTGCTTCTTGATTTCAATTTCATGTTTTCCTCATTATTAGTTTGAGAACTATATTTAGAAGAGTCCTGTTGTTATTTTATTGCATTTTATTTTCTCATTTCAAAACTATTGTCTTGTTAAAAAATACTTATGCTATTTATTGTAAATGGAATAAAAGCTGGTCTGGTGTTTAGGGAATCTTATTTCTTTAACTTAATACTACTTTTTAATATGTAACTAAAGTATAAATTAAACCGACTGACTTAGCTATCAATTTTGGACTACTTAATTCAAAATACTTGAGAGATAAAAACAAATCTTAAGGATGAACTTTTAACATGAGACAGTCACAACTATCAGACTACAATGTCAACAAATTGTAAATACCACATCCACCCATATATAACAATACTTACCAAGAAATAACACAAAATCACAACTCTCAACAATTCATACAGTCAAACAATCCTAGTATTTAGCTATTGCTCACATGTTTTGAGATAGTTCATGTGCTTCCTACTTGTGTCACACAATTTCATGAGCTCATGACATGCTTAGTTGTGTTTCTTTATTTTTTTTTCTTCCTTCTTTTAGTTTAATTGAAATGTCACATTCTGTGACATGTTCATCAGCTCTACTCTTACCTGGGACAAATAGTGTGTAGAGTTGCTTTCCTCATTCATTCAAAATATTTTCTACAGATAAGCAGATTTTGTCTTTTTACTGCTTTTTCTTTTTCCTCTCTGTGTCTAGTGGCAACTCATCCTCATTTTCTCACACTAATTGCTCCAGCTTCATTGCAACAAAATGTTCAACTTTCCTTTTTTAGACATAGAGGAATAGACTCAAGTCCCTTGCTCAAAAATCTACTCTCACCAGGAAGATAAATCACTCCTACATACCTCTCTAAATTCTGTTAAAGCAATGATATCAATGGTCATGCATGAAGGGAAGGGAGGAGGAAATATAGGGTTTCATTCTTTTTCCATATCATCATCTAGGTTTAGTGGATTGTACTTATTCTGCATACTCCGTTGTTGTATTTTCTCACTCATTCATTTCTCCTTTCTCATTTCACCATTGATTAGGTGATTTCTTTTTTGTCATTCCTGCCCCCATCATTTCTTTTCTGTGCTCATACACTCCTGGTGTCCTTCATAGGTTTAGTCTCAGTTTCTTCACTCATTTTCTGATCTCCATTGTTTTTTTTTTATGTGCTTGCTAGGTGAAATTCACACTCATTCATTTCTCCTTTCTCATTTCACCATTGATTAGGTGAATTCTTTTTTGTCATTCCTGCCCCCATGATTTTTTTTGCCATGCTCATACACTCCTGGTGTCCTTCATAAATCCCGCCATTAGGGCTATTCACTATCCTATGTTGGGGTGCCACAGTGAGACTTGGAGCTTGATGGATTTTTGAAAAATTTGGTAGGTTGAGTTTAATTAAGTGGAAACAACAATTTTTTTGAAATTCGGCTCCTTGGTCATGAAGATCTGGTTGAGAAAATATGAAAGCCTTCTCAAAACATTCACATTGATTTTGAGAGAATTGAGTATAGGTGAATATTTGATGAAAAATATTGGGAATCCAAATTGCATTGAAATTGGCTACATTGGGTTTAGGGTCAGATAGAAAATCTTCACCTGGTCATGATCAGAAGCAGTTCCATTATATTTGCCCCCCATTTAGACAATGAAAATCTCTTCACCCCCATTGAATTTGTCTAGTTCTCCAAGAGCAGAGACCTTCTTTGGAAGCTATACTGATTATGTGGGTGATTCATCTCAAGAGGTGGATTTAGAAAGTAAAAAATGCACTTCATGGCCCAGATCAGTTGGTATTTGGTTGCTGAATGAGGAATTATTTGATGCTATTGTATGCAGAAGGTCAATAGACTCCATTTTTTTGATGAATTCATAAAATATATCTTCAAACACAATTCCTATGTTTGATCCTAGAAATTAGAATATAATGATCTACATTTTGAGCTATTTTCAGGCTTCATTATTTCATTATAAGAAAGAAAAAGTGAAAGAAAAAATTTCCTTACTCTGGAAATTTCAAGTCAGATTCTTCAGTTTAAAATTGTCATGAATAAAATGGGTGGTTACTGCCATGAATTCAGTACAGATTGGAGCTGTCCAAACATCTTGAGTGAAATGAATACAAGTGAAATGAATACATTGTTTCTTAGCTAGAAAATCCGTCTTAAGAAATCTTTGTATTTGAAGATTCATTTTTGAGAGTTCAGTGGAAATCCCAGATTTTCAGGTTTGCTTAATCAAGGGGAAAGCTTCCTCATTCAAAAGGGAAACTGTTGAAATCTTAGTTTTTCAACTCATCAATTTTTCACATTTTGCTCTATTTTTATTCCTCTTTATTAAAATATCTTCAAAATTCTTTTGATGAATCTAAAATTAATCTAGATCATAGTTTTCAAGTAGTGATTCATGTGACTGAAAGATCAAACCTGTGTAGTAAAGCAGCCTCAAGTCCCTTATTATTTTTTATTACTTTCTTAACCCTAAGATCATCTTTTTATTCATCTATTTTCAACTTTTTTGTTTTCTATAAGTTTCAATGCATTTTCTGAGCTTGACGTTTTCTGAGGCTTGCAGTTCTGCTTCATGGTGGTGGTTGCTGAATTCCGGCAGTTGACTCAACAACCCGATCCATTGAGGGTTTAGATTCGGGCTCGGCTGTGACATGTGATGACTCACTACATGACTGTGCAGCCCTCAAGCACAACTGGTGTAAACCTTTGGTTTTGCACGCGGCCCAATGGCGTGGGTGCCCATCAGGGTTCTCTTCGTGTCGTGACCACTTCGCTCTGAAGTTGGATTTTTCTTTACAGAAGAAATAAGCTGGTGAAGCAAAGATATACCGTGGGTGAGTGAAGGAGCATCTGAATAAATTTTAAGATACAGTAGCTGTAAATCGCTCTGCTCATGTTTCATTGATGGTGTCCTCACTGTTCCGGTTCATCAGAAACTCTCTTGAGGTGCCCGGTTCATCCCTCACGCAGAGAGAACCTGTTTGGTGGAAGCATCTATCCTCTTCGAATCAGCCGACATTTCCTAACATTTCTGCTTTCCACTTAATAAATTGGGCGCACCTACAATACAATTAGAGTCCAACTTCGTATCAATCATTTTCATACCTCTTTAATCAGCATGACACGCAGATCACAGAACACCTCTGCTCCACACAAACGATTGTTGACTAGGACTTGCCTCATTGCCAGTTTGTGTGGAATATTCAGATGTGTGGCTGCATTTGATTCTCCTCAGACTCAACTCCAATTACAATCTGGATGTGATCCTCTACCGTTCACTGCCGACACATGGACAAAGCTCCAATTAGACAAGTACATTGCTGAATATCCTGGTGGACGCAATTTAACTGTATCTGTTGGTATTTTATGCAGAAAACAAATCACACAACGCTTGATGACCTAAATTTAGACTTTGCAGGGGTACGCGGCCAGCCTGGGTGCTGATAACTTCAAGTGTGGAATATCAGAATGGTGTAACGCAGGCCAGGTAGGCTTCTTTCTGCAAAAAAATGTAGATGAAGCACAAGAAGCCATCAAGATTGACCATCAAGTTTAATTAAATGCTCTCACCCGCAGATTTGTTACCCAGTAAAGGGTTTGGATTGGTATGTCTTGTTTGCAATGCAAGAGTGGAATGAACGAATGAACGCCCTTAACACAGCGATTGGTTTTAGCATGTCTTTGATCCAAGGTGAGATGTGCACAAATTCTAAGAAAGAATCTGATAGACTTTTCGCTCACTAAACTTGACTTGTTTTAGCCAATCTTCTCAGTATCGTTTCGTCCCTATTTCCTCAACCCGACAACCTTCGCATCTTCTCACAGAAAACTCATTTTGCAATGGGCGCCGCTTTGGCAAGCCTGTTGATCGGTCTTCTATCTTTATTGCCATTTTTTGTTGGAATGCCTTCAATTACCCTTACCTGGATTGCAGGCCTTGTGCTAGTACCAGCATCGATCGCTACCATAGCTTCAGTCGCTACCAGATACGAAGAAGTTCCACAAGACTCTTTCGCCTTAGTGAGCTTTCTTTCAATTCTTGTTGACATTTGCAGATGTCGATTGTCGTTAACCAAGGGCATTACATTCAGGGCTCTATGCTAAACTACCAAATTACGAATTATCAAGAACAAATCCAGGAAGCCCTACGGAATCAAACCCAATCTATTCTTGAAGCTGGTATTAGCAACCCCGACGGTATGGCTGGAACTCTGGCGGGAGGCTCATTCCTCGACCCAAGAGACTTCCCCAGCATTGAGAAGATGGAAACTGAGCTCCGAAACCTCACTGTAGGAATTTCAGTTTCCCATATTTTAAAATCTATGGTGAGTGACGCTTTAACTATATTATTATTGAACTTGTAGCTTGAAGTTAAACATGCTAACTAGTCTAATGGCTCATTCCAAAAACCCCGGGAAAACGTAACCGGCAGAATGCATTTGTCACCATTGGAAGTGTAAGTCAAATTTCCCTTTAAGTCAGTTTCTCGAGTCTCTCATTCTAATAAGCAACCTCTTCTAGGATGCCTGTAAAAGTGGCGGTAAAAATGGGGCATGGTCGGGGGACGACGTCATGTCTTTCTGTAACTCAAATGGAACGTAAGCAAGAATTTGACCTTGCCGTTTTGTTAATCCTAAGTTTCAACAAGTTTGATGCAATCCTTAAATTAAATGAATGATTGACCCATAACTGTACAAATAGGATGTTCAACATTGTTACCGTCTCACCAGGAAAATCTAAAGTTCAAAATCACATACCCAATGCTCAGACCTTATCAACCAAATTTGGAATCACCACTGAATATTTGACATCATCCGCTATTGAGTGCCATGAAAGAAGAAAGACACCAGGAGGTTTGAGCACTAACGGTACACTAACGTAAGGATCCGTTATAGAATTTTATATTTATTTTTAAATGCATGCAATCAAAACTTGAATATGATTGAAAATGCAAGATTTATTACTCAAGACTGATTATTTCTTCATCTTTCCAATCCACATTATAAGTTCAATGGAAAAGGGTCAGAATCTACCCTGCATCATCGATCTACCAGTTTGCGATTGTCGCAGTCCCGAGTTTCAGGCGAAGAAGAAACGTATTGGTACAGTCAAGGCTTGTCGTCAAGCTGGGGTACCTATTTGATGGAACTGGTGTAATCAAAGACCATTGTGCTACGTTTAATTGGAAGTCAAATTTGATTATGAATCTATTTCAGCTTTTATCTAATGCTTTCTCTATTTATCAATTATAATACCAACTGTTCGGTTTTGTTGTTGGTGCTCTTTCTTTGTGTCTTTTGTAGCTTTCTTTGTGTCTGTCTTTTCTGGCTACTTTTTGCTCCAGATTTGTTGAAACTTGTGTGTTGAACTTTGAGCACCATAAAGCCTTACTTGACTTCAAGTCAGCAAATTTCTCAAATTCCTTCCTTCCTCTTTTAAATAAAATCTCAAATATTGCCACTTGAATTCATCAAAATGACTAGTGGCCTAAACTTTTAGTGCAAGCAGTTGAGTATTAATATCAGAATGGTCTTGGCTTATTATATTTTTAACAATTAATCTTAAAATTTTCTTTAAAACACTACCAATAATTAAATAAATAATAATTTAAAACATGGATTTCTGGCCTACAGTTGAAGAAAATTATTATTAAATAAATAAATATAAATAAATTTTATTAGTTGTGTTCTTTAAGTTAAAGGATCTATTCAGTCTTCTGAATATATTTCATGAATAGATGTTATGCATTATTGTTTCTGTTGGAATTTGGTCCTCATGACCACCCATCAAAGTATGCCTTATGCCCAGTTTTCAACATTCAAGATTAGTTTGATTTCATAATGAATATATTTTGAATAAAAATGATAAAAAATTAAAATTAAGATGAAATCCTCAACATAGATGGTGGCTGGTAGTATGTGTCCTGTAGTCTTGGAGCCTGATCATCTTGCTTCACTCTCTAAGAGTTTATTTTCAATTATATTATATTTTTATTTCTTGGGAGTCAAATAAGAGGAACTAATGGTTCCTCTTGTAGTGTGAATTTTGAGTAGCTTAGTAGTAAGATTATAGGTAGTGTAAAAAGAGGCTTTGACCAATTTTGTACTCTATAAATTATCTCTCGTGTCTTAAAATCTCTAACTTGTCATTTACTTTTATGCTGGGGTTTAGAACCACTTTAAACCCCCAGACATGTTGCTCCGGGGCTAAGCTTGTTCTTCTTCTATTTAATCTGCTGTTGTCAGAAAGAAATAAGAAAACATTGGTTCTTCTCTTAAACATCCAAAACAATCTCAGCCCACCCAAGTGAAATACACATCCTCCTTGCCCTTCTTCCTTAATCTTGATTTCTTTCTTTTTTATAAATTAATAAAATAAAAAATAAATAAAATTATCATAAAAATAAAAATCTGAAAAAATTCTTCAAGTCATATATTTCAACAGTTTCAACCACAAGTGTGGTGATTTATTGTCAACTATAAATAGTTCCATCAAAAGAAACAAAACTCATTGGTTCATTGAAACCTTCTTGTTAAGCTACTTCTAAGATCAAGTCCTTTCATTTAAAGCTTCCACTAGAAAATCCAAATTCTTCTTCAAGCCCAGTCAGCAGAGCTCTTGGCTGATTTCCGCTCAGAATTTGTTCAAGCTTCAAGCATCTCAAGAGTTCAAATAGTCTTTAAGACACTACCTTTTCTTTCAAGTTCAAAAACTGCCTGGAAGCAGGGGGCAAACTATGCAAGAAAAAAAAAGTTGCAGGCGCTTGAAGCTGATGACAGCCTGTGAACGGATGCGTTGTCGGGGATTCGAACCCCGGACTAAAGCTAAGTCTTATGGAAGGCTTCAATGCTAACCACTACACCAACAACGCTTCCAAGCGCACGAGCCCCCGGCGTGACATATGTATTATGTTACAACTATAATCCCTTCTGATTAATCTTCCTTGCTTCTTACTGAAAGATTCCAAGCATGTTTACCTTATTGTTGTTGATAAAACTCAGTTTTCCTTCATTGCTTGTTCTGGATGTTCGGCTGGGTTAAAATATTCCACGTTTCAGTGTGAAGTGAAAAAATAAGTCAATACAGCTCATTTCACACAGGGGATCTGACAGTAACACTCCAATGCCTTTCTAAGGTCGGACAACATTACATCATTGCTATCTCAAATCAAAGGATTTAACTGTCCTTTCTTGGTTTTTGAATTATTCATGCACATTTTATTCACTTATTTTTGATTTCTTCATTTAAAAAGTTTTGAAAATAGGGTCCTCACCACGAAAATGTGGCATAAATTTTCTCACCTGACCAAGCAATCCAATTTATTTAATATTATTATTATTATTTAAATAGAATTTGTTAGCCATCGATCTAATTTATTTGGGTTGTTATTCAAATTACATTATTTTTGTTTTTCTTATAATCATTGTGATAAAGGTTTTGCAAAATTTGGTTGTACCTTGAAACATTTTTATTTACTTGAACTTCGGAAGAATTTGGGTTAGCAATTTAATATAGGTGGTAGTGAATTCCATCTGTAGACTTAAATGCAGGATTAAAAAAATGGCCTTACGCATTCTGAAAGTCAATTGAAGCTGATGCATATGATTCAAATTCAATTATTGTAGTGGCCTTGATGGATAGCATTCAAATCATTTCATGAAACCGTACGGACAGGCATTCAAATCATTTCATGGCATTGACTTACATTGTTCAGTTTTGATAAGCTTATTCAAGTCAATTGATCAATCATCTCGATTTCAAGAAAGGAGGAAAACGTAAAATGCACAAAAAAACACCGAAAAATGAAAAATGCTTGTCGTGAGTACAATACGAAGATACAAAATGTTTGGTAATCAAAAAGCTTAGTTTGCTTGTCGCAGAAGTTGAACAAGATTAATTATTCATGATGAGGGCTGGACTTGGGATATCGCATTAGCAACCAACGGTATACACCTTTTTGAGAAATTTTATGAGTCACGTAAGGATGTTTTGACGAGAAGGTGCTGAGGGTGATTTGTTATTAACTTGTTGACGCGATTGTGCTAAAGTCTCAGCCGAGTTACTTTGACTTGCTTGATTTGTTGGACGCTGCAGATTATTATTTGAGGCTGTCACGGCGGCTGCTCCTCTTGCAAAAGCATCAAAAGACGGTGGAGTGGAAAGGGGGGCAGTAAAACGCAAATGATTATGGTGGATGTGAGCAGAAGTAGGCGATTGATGTCGCATAGGCAAAAGTGTTGCATGTGGAGATAATGTCGCTGGGAGTGGTTGACGCCTGGGAGGTTGAGTCACCGCAGAGATAGGTGGTAAATACGTCGAAACACTCGTTGCCACAGGGGGAAGTGGATGCAAACGGGGGATTGGATGGGGAAAACCGTCCAAGTGGTTTATCGGAGGCAGTCGCGTTATCATGGGCTTCGATGTAGATGAGGGCGATGATGACGACGACGAGGATGACATGGGTCGTGGTGGCTGTGGCAGAGTCAAAGAAGGTGGCGGCAAATATGAAAACGTATGAGCAGATAAGACATGGCTATGATCTTGTTCGGGAACCGTTGGCTGAATCTGACTGGTAGCGGGTATGTGGGACGATGGCTGCTGTGATGTATAAGCAGGCTTTATTGTCAAGCGCAATTTGCTAGGTTGCTTGATATTGAGGGTGGCTTCTTGCTGAGTGGGCTTCAAGGCTGTAGCGCCCAATTAAAAATAATATATCAGGTTTTTATTTGACTTTCACTTTGCTGGGGATGAATAACTTACCTGAATCAGGTGGAGTCGACACAGTAGTATGGGTAGAAACATGCGTCACTGGACCCGGAAGTGTATCTGCATAATGATTTCACAAAACCCCGTCAATATCTGATGTATGTAGCAAGCACAAACTTTTGTTTTACCTGGCTTTGAGCGTGATGAACCAACCGGCGGCTGAGCGAGGGGTCTATTGGTGACTATGAAAGTATTTAGTTGACGAGCAATGTTAATCACAAAAAGAACCAGGATAAGAAAATTGGATTCAGTACGGATTAATAAAATTGACATGTACTAACTTCGATTATCTTCGATTGCTACACCGTTAGGTGTGGACTTGCCGGAGCGCCCACCCCCATCCGTAACATTAGGCTCACCAGTTTTGGAGCGACCCGAAGTGCTAATAATGGACTTGTTAGGCTGATGCTTTAATTTTGACGGTCTTGAAGTGCCTGGTGGCGCAGGAGTGACAGCATGGGGGTTACCAGTCTTAAGCGGGGGACCTGAAACTTCCCGACGGAGTGGAGCACCAATTGGTGAATCCAAAACTATAGAGCCATTTTTTAGAGTCGATTGAGGAACATCATTACTCTGGATTTCGGTTTTAGGCGCGTCAGACTTGTCAATCACTCGTGAAGTACCTCGATTACGATTACGACTGGAGTTTCCTGCTCTACTTTTGTTTCGAACACGCGTTCCTGTGTTCTCAGTAGGTGATAAGGTAGCGATTGAAGATTGATGACTTGATCTGCGCTGACGAGTCAATACAGTGGGACCAGGTTCCTTTGGGGGTGCTTTACACGATTCAGGCAACATGTTCAATGCTGAAACCATGTAGCCATCCTCCAGATCAAGGTTCTTTCCCCATATTGCGGTCGCAGGCGAGGCATGCTTCGGCTTCGTGACGGAATCTAACACGCTATCTAATCTGCGGGCTTTGCGAAGAATTTTCAAATTCGGGTCGCTGGCAACATCCCTTTGGTGTTGTAAAAACGTCTGAAGGGCGGTCTGTTGGAAAGAATACGCTGAGTTATTCAACGATAGCGCTTTTTCATAAAAAAACACAGAAAAGACTCACCATTTGTGTAAAGGGATCAATATCGGAAGCATCATATGTGACTCGATCTGCAGTAGGAAGGTGATCCGCGCACCAAATTCGAGGTTCCATCAAGCCTGTGGATGATGGATTTCAGCGACGAATAACAGTCATTTTCGACTCAACATACTGACCATTGTGTTCACCGTATTTGACCAAGTCGCTCTCACGTGGGCGCCGTTTCCTTTGCGGTAGGATTTCAAACCCAAACTTATAGCCAGCCGACCACGCGCAACTGACGTGGATAAAGGTTGAACATTGGTCGCATTTGGTACATGCTCCGATTCCTGACTGACGACAAATGATACACTCCTAGCAGAGTAATCCAAACGGTATATCATAAATTAAGCCTTCAATTCTGTAAATGGGTTATTACGAGATGAGTAAGGGATACTGAGATGGACCACCAACTCGCTTGCGCTTGCTCAGCGGGATACTCGCAAAGCCCTCCACTCTGGACAAATCGGTGGATGTACCAAGAGTGAGTTCTGCATGCCATATTGCGCAGATCATGTGGACAAAGCTACCGTTCAATTGTGATGATGGAATCAGTTTCGATTTCAGTACGCAGAATAAGGTGGAAGCACTTACGAATTGTATTCGGACAATTTCCACACGTCCATAGCACTAAAGGGTTCATGTGATGCATAATAACGAGGTTTTATTTGGCATAGACTGCAGCAAAGTACCTATTGAGTGTGATAAATTGGTACATTGGTTAGCAATCGTAAAAATGAAAAATTGAGGCGTATGTATTAACCTTAGAGACCGCCGTGGACTCTATATTTTGGCAAACTAAGCATTTCCACGACTCGAGATTCGCATTAGGATCCAATCCGAGACAACCTGGCCAATCAATCAGGATTTTGAGATCTTCATCAGCACATCTAGGAGAGAAAGCAACGCGAATCTACTTTCTACTTACCTGTATGACATGAAAGCGAACAATTCTTGCACCGCGCTAGCTTAGAACTAGGTTCAACTCGCTTACATAGGGTACATCTAGGCAACCATCCAGCTTGTTGAGAAAAAAAAAACCCACTCAAGTCATCATGAGACAAAAAAGGAGACCCACGATACTTGCACAGAATTCGGAATGCGGGCATTTGAGGCAGGCACACGTTGAGATTGGGGAGAGGAGGCTTTCGATACAAGTTTAGATGTAGACTTGGGTAAACATTTGGGTAGAGATTTTGGTGGGGGTTTGGGTAAAGGCTTGGCTAGAGGTTTAGGTAAAGCTTTGGGCAATGGCACAGTCTGAAGTGGTGGCAAAGTTGGAGGCGTTGTAGACAGATCTTTGGGTGGTGACGAATGTTGAGGAATAACAGGCACTGACACCGGCGGCGCCTTTTGAGGTTTACTAGGCAGATCTTTAGGCACTGGTTCGTGATGTTGGGGGTCTGTGGGTAAAGGTTGAGCTTGGAGTGCTGGTGGAGGCACCGCTGATATAAGGGGAGGGGCAGATGGAGCAGATAGAGAAGATTTGGGCGCAGAAGGTTTGGAGGCCTAGAATTGAAACGGATACCGGAACAAATTGGTTAGAGATGATAAAGGGTGAATGTAAGGAATGCACTTACTTTGGCATATGATCCACGAGGTTTTCGATCTTTTACTGGAGACAAGAAAAAAAGAAAGGGTTCAGTGAAGGTATCACAAAGTTTTCAAGCCGAGATCACTTACCTCGATGGTTGTCTTCTTGCTCTGCGACAGGTACATGCTGCAGACCATCTATGAAGGAAGACTTGAGTTAGCTCAATGTAAGGTTCACAAACCGGATATCCGCAACTGACATTTTTTCCAGCGCAAATAGCATTCATCGCAAAGACATTTCTTGGCTAGAGTTGCACCTGCAATTAAGGCTTCCGGGCATCTTCTCCAAAGGGTTGCGGTTCTCACCTCGCATACTACACATGTGTACGGCCTTTTGGACGAGGGTGTGGGGAGAATGGACAAGCTTTCATCCGGCGATGGACTCACAGAGGCGTCAATCCTAGACTCCAGGGCCGAAATCTCAGGGAATTTGTGGCTGCACGCCCGGAGGATTACACTCGTCAGTGCTTTTCTGAGACGACAATCACAATCAGTAGCATACGTACCCTTTGAACATGTAGAAGAACTTGGTCACATCTGCCCAGTTCTTCTTGGGAAATAATTTTAACATGGCGCGAAGATCATCACCAAGTTGAGCAATGGCATTGACCATGCGATGCGACTCCCCTTCTGTCCAATGGGCGAACCCGAAGGTTTTGAGTGATTGTTCAGCAAGCTTGGAATAAGCTTCTTCTGCACTCGAACACTGGGATAAAGTCTGCAGCGCCCGATCAATCAGACTGACGCCTACGTTTCGATGCACAGGTAGCAGGCTAATGTTACGAATGTAATGGTCTACATCGGATTCTGAAAGAGGATAATAATTAGTGCGCTCAGTATGTTCTTCCGCTGTCAGTAAACCTCGGATGAAGGCAAACTTGCCTTGAAATTTTTCGGATAGCTCGGGGGTGTAAATTACATCGATAGTATCTTCACCACCACGAGGTGTGTCTACTATTACAAAGTGGCCATGATAATTAGTTTGTCATTTATGTGAAACATTTCAAGCCCGGAAAACATACCTTCAGAAGAAATAGAACAGGATACGTTCATCGGGGTGCCGTCACGACTTCTTTTTTCAACCTTAGTAGCTCGATCGGCGTTTTGAACCGATGTTGTTGCACCAAGCCCATGCGACACGTCAACGGGTACGTTAGTTTGGTACCTGGAGCCAATACGCTGAAAACGCACCGATGCAGCTTGCATTCAATGAGTAACTTGTGGTATGAAGATTGCTAACATGAAAACTCACTGGCGCGGTATACAAATGGGGAGAGTCCATCGGATCTATTAAGACAGTTGCAAACATGAGGACACCTTTTGCAGAGAAAGTTACGTGATGGATATTAGAGCTCGAGGTTAGAGGCAAAGATTTACCTAGAACAGACATGGGTTCAGTATATTGTCCATAGTAACGGAATGGCCATCCATCAACCGTCCTCAAAACACCATCGGGACCATTGCCGGGTTGCACAAGGGCAGTAACTGTCACTGTAATGAAAACCAGTCATGTGGAAGTTAAAAATTGCTCCTCATCGGTGAGCTCAACGAAGAGTTTTACACTTACTATCTTTCTTTTTGCCTTTATCCCTTAGTGATCGCCCGCTTCCTGCAACTCCAGGTCCACCGCCGCTGGATGAAGCGGTAGGTTCCTCAATCGCGTTTTTAGTGATGCTCGCGACTTGCTCTTCAATCGAGTCATGTCGCTTTTTGGAGCAGGGGGCACAAGCCCACTGGTAGCCACGTGCCCATCGATGCCCTCTCTCTGGTTTACGGATGAGAGGGGGGTTCAGGCAAAGGAAATGGTATGCGCCGTTGCACAGAGCGCAGGTAACCGAGTCTAACCTGATAATCGTAGTTTAGTTAGCGTCGTGAAACTGCTGATGCGGAAAGTGCGAGATTAAGAGAAAGATGAAGTTTGTGATGCAGCACAGCTCAAGAATAAAGAATAGTTGCTGCTTTTGCTTCAGCAAGATGGCCATCTAAATTTGAATTTCCACTTGTTGACCTTAGAGCTTCTTTACTCTTCTTGAAAGCTGATGGGTGACTGATTCATATCATTGGCCACCGCATCTAAGATGTGGCTCTAGTACGACAATCAAAACTTTTGTTTCCAGCGTACGATAACTTACCCTGTAGTCCACTGCTTGCAAGATACGCACCCGCGCCTTTCTTCAGTCAATTCAGCGCCCATGCCAGGTTCTGCGAAAATATAACTATAATTATTTCTTAGGAATTGTATAACCTCAGCTACATTTCCAGGTTAAAAGCATTTGAATCATTAACTGTAAACATTCACTTCTATCGCGAAAGATTTCAGGGGATTTCTGCCACCATGTGAAGTAATGAGCTTACGAGGTGCATTCTTTACGTTCTGCGTCAAGATTAAATCATAGTGTCGGTGAGTGAAGCGTCCATAGACCTGTAGATTTTGATAAAAAAATAAAAATGGTTCAGTTTGAAAGTGCCTGGAGAGACTCATGGCAAAAAGAAGCGTGACCAGGCATTTTTCATGGGAAGTGTTGGCGATGATTAATACGGCTGTAGCGGAAATTTGTGCGAAGAAGTGTCAACCAGATAGCATAAATAATTGCTACGGATGATAGCAATTTGCTGATTTCATGCAACACGCATCTAGGTAGGGAAGAATGATAGCAAAAAAGACGCCCACAACGTAGGTTAGGGGAATGAGTTATACCTGAGAAAAATAAAAGCAATCAGGAGCAGTCTTCCATCCTTCGACCTCGTCAGTGTTGCGATCATTTTTGAATTCTACTCGGCATTTCCCTCTTAATCGGGTGATGCAAAAAACTTCAGATGCCATGGAAGCCTCGAGTAACCTGCAATCAAGGATGTGACGACCGTTCAAGTCTCGCTGACGATGATAATGTGCTAATTTGAATTGAATGATTGGTTGAGTTTTCCTTTTTTTGGAGGAACCGCTCGATGCGGGTTCTCTGATAAACTCCATGATTCTGCCAATGACCCAGGGTGCGCCATCGGACGCGTTCCAAGGGGAACATACGTAAACGTGATCTGCCCAAGAAGTGGTCGAGAAAGAGTTAAGCATGAAGAATACCAAGAGTCAAGAGGAATCGAGTGGAGAAAGTCCACTTACCATTGACAGCGTATACTTCACCGTTGAGGTCAAGAGTCTCGGGAGTTTCCACAACAGTTTTGGTCATGTTTTAAATGAGTACTCCGAATGATGTTTTGAGGTAGAGGAGGCAATATCTACGAATGATATGTGGTCAGTGGCGAAGATGCACACGACACTGCCGCGAGTTACAAGTCAGTATGTTGCGCAAAAGGTGAAGATATGCAATGTGGATAAAATTGGCGACGCAGTGAACTGGGCTGAAGGCGAGTGATAGGAATGCCGCGAGAGCGGTTTCCTCAGATGGATGAGTAGAAGCAGAGTTTAGTTTGGAGTTCTGGAAAATGCCAAAAGGCCTGCGGAGGAGATACAAAGCACAGGGATTTCCAATAAGGAAGAAGTAGTAATGAATGAAAAAAATAGCGAGATCAAGTGACGACCGGTGTCACTTGAATGCGAGCGGCGACTAGAGGAGCCGTGGATGTGAAAATCTGTGACAAGTCAAGTATATGGTTTCTCTAGACAGAATTCCAAAACGACCAATGACAGTGTTGACAAAGGTCTAAGGCAGTAAGACCCGCCTGATATAGGTTTACGTTTGACCTTCGGAGAGAACTGCGTGATGTTGAGAGGCGAAGGGTAGAGTGAAATAAGAATCAAGTGTTGAGTCGCGGAACAAGATTAATCAAGTGTAAGGCTAATTGAGTGATGGCAAGGTTACAGAGAGACATGAAAGAAAGCCGGTTAAGTTGTGAGTAACCAACATTGAGCGCAATTGGGAGGTGGTAGGCGCGAATGGATGGTGTGGGGTGAATGGATGAAACCCAAGATTACAGCAAATATGTATATTAGGCTGAAAGCGCAAGCTTTCGAAGAGATAAAGCGAAAAAAATTGAGTTGAGCCACTTGAGATTGGATGTATCTACACGCTGGTGTAAAAGAAAGGGAAACACGAGAGAATTCGAACGATGGAGAGCTCGGCAGAGGGGTAGGTAGTAGTTTACAGCGTTTACTTCAAAAATTGATAGCCGATTCAGTAAATGAAAGAGTGTGGAGTCTCTCGAATGAGCTTTGGGCAGAGTGAGGAAGATCAAGGACAGGTTGAGGTTGACAAGATATAATTAAAACCCATACCTTAAATGATGTGTGCGGAGAGGGGCTCGCTCTCTTTTTGAGTTTCAGTGAAGGAAGAGGAGAAGGACACGAGCAACAAAAGAAGAGGAAGAGTTTTTCATGGCAAAAAGGAAGAGAAAAAGAATAAAGTACACCGAGAAAAACAAACAGGAGGTTTAAAACAACCTAAAAGCTGCTGAGTGTATCAAAGCCGCTTTCTGAGGTGTAGACAGGGTTGTGATCAAACCAGACGAGTGCAATTTCAATCGATAAATCAAAAGAATTCTAATTGTGATTTGCAGCCGTCAATTTCGTGCTCAGTTGTTTGCTTACCTAAGAAGTATCCAGATGGAAGTAGTCTTCTTCTGATAGACTAGTCGAAGAAGTAAATCGATCCAGGCTTGAGTTGAGGGATAGAGCTTCTAGCCTTCGAATGGGATGTGATGAGGATTAAGGATTGAATATTTCAAGTTCAAATTTTCTTTCACCTCTTAAACAATAAAGCGGTAGTCTTGGTGATCCGGAGAGGCCGACGTTTGGTGAGAGAGACAAAAAAAAAGAAAGCCAGATCAAGTTGAAGGTCGGTTCAAATGAATAAAAAATGACTATTTGATCCCTATCATGTATTTATTTATCTGAATTAACGACGACCAATCAGCGAGATGAGAAATTGAAAATAGTACAACTCAACGACGATAAGCATGAGTTGATTGTAGGATGGGCGTTTACCAACAGAAAAGGGGAGGTGGTGGTGAGTTATTCAAGGATGTTGAGATGTTGATTCAGTAGGCAGAAAAAATGAAGAGAGCGAGCAGCATAAATGATGGGTAGATGAACGGTAGATAATTCTTCTAGCCAGGTGCAATTCAGCCTCTCGTTGGATGCGAGATGAGTTCACACCTTGTTGAAGAGAAGGAAGTAGGATTCTCTGGAGGAAGGATACCTCCAAAATGCTCATGAGACTAAAAAAGTTCTCTTCCTGCAGATTTCGGTTGTTTCTTGACTTTGTGTATCTGTCTGTATCCTGATCCATCATCAGTTTCCCCCCTCTACTGGAGCCCGGATACGTACACAACCAACATATTTTGCTGTCTCTTTACCAGACTACGCTGGCAGTTCAGCCAAAAAATTAAAATTAAAAGTGTCAGGAAGGCATCAACTGTGTTCTCGTACTGTAATCATTCATTGGATCAGAGCGCTTGTAATAAGAACTCTGATTTAAAGCAGACTTGAGTAGCATCGAACTGACAGGGTCTACTCGGCTCAATTATCTGGGGTTACGACAACTTGGAGCTTCAGCTTGGTATACTTTTTCAAAAATACAAACTACACATCTGCTGCACCAACTTAAACTATCCCTTGACCCCAATCAAATCTCAGAATCAACATCCTCAAGAATTTCGAGAGGAAAATTGGATGAGTAACAGCCAGCCGCTCAAGTAGAATTTTTTTTCACTCTAGGCGCTCTCAGAAAAAGCTCTGGACACGTAAAGATTTCAGTCTATTCCTAATTATTTATTTATTTTTTGAATAAACCGCTGAAGCTGATGGGTGTTCACATCAACGCAGAGAGTCAAAAAAAAAATTGTAGAGCCGATTCATCTGATGAGACTTGAATTGTGACATCGGTGGGTGGCAGAGTCCAAGACTGACAGATCTGGAGCGAAAGAACGAAGCTCACTGATTTCGTATTTTACGACGATAGAGTTGCTTAATCGGATTAGGATTCCCAGTCTTGAGTGTGCTGACAAGGGGAGAGGGGAAGAGAGATCGAAGGAGTTATAGTGATTTTCAGGTTTCGGTTGATAATACACAGACTGTCAATTTTGGTTAATCTTGATGAAGTTGACCGATCGAATAATAACAATTTTTTCGAGGAGGTTAAATTATATAAAATCGAAAATTAAAAGGTTTCCGAACTGAGGATTCAAAGAAGTTTTGTGCTGGACCACGAGGGAAGGAGGTTTACTACTGGATGCAAAACGGCAAAGGTCATGTCAGTTTAAGGTAGGGAATTCATATGTTGACTTGCATCAAATCGCACGGAGCGTCAATTTCTTCCTGCCCGCAAGGACCACATATGGAAGTCTTAACCCTGTCTTGAGAGGGCATACGCAATCAGCAGGAATAAAACAAATGGTATGTAGTAGAAGTTATTATATCACACATACTGCTAACCTGTTTCTCAGATTCGAATCCTAATCATGAGCGAGGTTGATCTTCTTTTGAAATAACTTTGGGCGTTCATGGAGTGAAAAAAGAAAAAAGCTGGCGAGCGCGGACCAAGGTGATTGCAATTTCACCCGAATCGATTTATGGACGATGCGATTGGACTCTGGAGTGACGGTAGGTGGATCTCACGCAGCCTGCCCAACGATCGGAGTAGAACACACGCAAGGTAAGAGAATTGTTGAGAAAAATATTAGACCGATGCAACAAAAGGATGGTACAGGGATTAAATAGTCCCGGTTTCTAGTGCTACGTGAGGCGATCATTGTCTTCGTTCACACTTATATTCTGAAGAGTATTCCGTTTATCTCCAAATCTTCTCACAAATCCATGGATCTGGATTGGAGTCGAAGTTGATGATGATCACAAGAAGCCTTTGTCCCGTGGAGCTGCATTGAAAACCCCACTTTTAAAAGCGAGTCGAGCGAAATGATTGCTGGACTCGCAATACTTCAGTCCGGATCACGGCTAACCACGGGTGACGAGTCGGTCGGAGTGTGGCTCGATAAAATACTCTATCACTTTGGAAACTTTCCCAAGGTTTGCTTCAGGACAAAGTTTTGTTAAATTTATTCTCATTGTCCAATGGCAGCATGATGAGTTTGGACAGAAGGATACTGTATTTTACAATGTGGGCCAAGTCTTGATCTATGTACTCAATACTTCACCAGTAATTATCTTACTTCTTCCAATGAGCCCCAGCAATCATCTTGATGAACTTTTTGACTTGTTTGGTCTGTATTGGAAGTCTAGTGGGTACATTTAACGGACAACAAACTGCCCAGGGCAAGTCTTCTGAACATTCACTTAAACTGGTACAGAGATATTCAGGTTGGAAGTCTAGTGGGTACATTTAACGGACAACAAACTGCCCAGGGCAAGTCTTCTGAACATTCACTTAAACTGGTACTTTTACTATCTTCACACTGGTTGATCAAAAAGAAAATGGCAAGTGTTGTCACAATCTTACAACCAAAATTCAAAATTTCACCATGAATTTGAGGGAAGGAAGGAATTGCCATAAGTATTAAGAATTACTCATGTATACAAAAAAACAGGAATTATTAAAAATATTTGTGGCAGGCACTCTGAACAACTTCCCCTATTACCACACCAATCTCTCCTTCTCCCTCAAACAGCTCATAACTGATTTCAAGTAAGCTCATGCTGATCACAGGGTATCTAATTTTTAGCTAGCTTCTTTCCTTTGGATGCTATGAATTTTCCTTATACTGATGTTGATAATTCATTGCCTGCAGACCCAGATTGTTTATTGGGTGGGCAAAGCACAAAATTCTTCTCAACCAACTCACAGCACCAGCAGAAATTTGAGGACAACTGCCACCAGTTGATGCAACATCACCAGGGTATGCTGATATAATTATGTGGCAATATCCTGTCAATATTGTGTAACCTGAAGCTTTGAAAAAGTAAATGTCGAAGCCACATTTTTTGCTACCACCTGCAAATTTTTTTTATCACACAGTCCAATAAGGTTGAAGCACATTTAAACAAGGTTTCAACATAGATTTCTCCCATTAACTATTTTTAATTTGATTTCAAGCATCCCTTTAGAAGGAGTACCCCAATATTTTTCTTTCAGCTAAAAAGCTCAGAGATTCAAGTTGAGGTGGTCAGACTCAGGAGGTTTCCTTCTGACCATGTGCATGTATAGTGGGTCTTCTCTGCTGCAATATTTGAGGATATACCTTATTGCTGAGAATTATGGAGGGTAAAATGTGCTATTGATTCAGTTATAATTGTTACAAGACTTAAAAAATTGATAAAAAATTTCAACTAAGATTTCATTAGAAAACGTTAAAATCAAGTAATACAAATATAAAATGCAGTATAGGACACAGATACTTCAACCTAAGGAAAAGATGATAGCAAAAAAGTGAATAACAATATTGCAGACTAAAGTAAAATATAAGTTTTCTGAATATTTTTTCAATTTGATTTATTGACTTACAACAACACAATAAAATGATTGTATCATCTTTTTCTTGAGACTGCTTGGGAGGATAGTAAACAAAAAAGGTTGAGTGTAAATTGTGATGATGATGTCCCAGACAACAAACTTACCTCCCCCCACTAAACTCAAGTACAATAAAATTACAATAGAAGAATATATAGATTTAATCAATTGAAGAAACTAAAATATAAAAATAAGGGGTCTACTTTTGCACCACCCAAAAATTGGTATGTACTTCCCCTTGACATCAGGGGGAGGTTGAGTTTGTTTGGTTTTTTTCAAATATTTTTTAAAAACACTTTGAGTGGTCCTAAAGTTCCAAAAAAGATTTCTGAGCCTCCTGAAATCCCCTGCTCCCCTTCATGAGCTTTTTAGCTTTAAAAGAAATTATTCATGTACATCCTCAAGGGAGTGTGTAAAATAAAATAAAAAATCAACACAAAAAAAACTTCTTATGGTTATTATTGTTTTTTTTATTTTTTACATTGTAATTTTCACCGCGTGCAAAATTGTTTCCTGAGTGTGCTTCAGGTTGCGCAGTCATGTAGGTAATCATGACAGGCATGTGCACGCCGTGACCTGTCAGATTTACATGACAAAGTGTCATACAGTTCACATGTAGTGAACAGGCTTGTGAACTGTGACATGGTGCCATGCAGCTCTACATGCCATTTACCAGAGTTCATGACCTGTAATTTTACATGTGACAGGTGTCATGAACACGCTACAGGACTGTGCAACCTG
>KN361050.1:11444-31037 GCA_000785685.1 Uromyces viciae-fabae | reverse complement strand
ATTTTTTTTTTTTTTTTTTTTTTTTTTTTTGTGCCCACACTTGAGTGCCCACCAAGTGTTGAACCCATGCACCCTACTCACTAAAATACAAATAACTAGATGGGTGCCTGCTCAACCCCACCTACGTAGGCTGCACTTCCATCCTATTTGACTTGAGTAACTACATCCCTGTTAATCTAGGGTGCACTCAACCAACTTAAAATTGGGTGAGCTCACCTGATTTAATACACAACAAAGGAGGGTCCCTTTGGTACATATTTCATCAGGTCAGCCCAGCTTATTTTAGGTTGGTTGACTATATCCTATATTGACTGTGATACAGTTACCCCAGTCAGATATTCTGGCAGTTCTCATGCCCCAATCAAATCCAAATGGCCATGTTTTTTGGTCTAGTCTGATTCACATGATCTTCAGTCATTCTTGTTCTGGATATACATGAACGCATGTATAATTTCAAAAATTTACCTTTATTGACAGTATGTGTGAAGAAAACCAATTATTTATTATAAATTTGGATAATAAACACCCAGTAAACCCACAGCAAACACTTAGCCAAAGCACAGCAATTACCATGGATTGCCGTGAATTTGGCTAATTTTTTGCCATCACACAGCAGTTTCCTTATTTTATTTTTCTTGCCACTAACATAGCAATTTTTTTTTTCTTCTGAACTATATTTTGTCAAATTAGAGAGGGAAAATATTTCTGTTGTTTTTCTATGGTTTTATCCTCCACTCCCGTCCTTCTATCATTTATCCTCACCAAGTTTTTTCAATATTATAAAATAAAAAATAAAAAATACTTGAATATTTTTATATTTATCTAGTTAGTTTTATCTCATTGGTGTGTAGTTGTCACTGAGATCTTTATTCATTATTGATGTGTAGTTGTCAATAATATAGTAATAGTGTTATAACATGTGTAGTGGTGTTATATGTTATTTATCAATCTAGTAGCCATAAAGTTTTTTTATATAATTGATGTGTAGTTGTCAATTATATAGTTAATATTTTCCAGCATGTTTAGTTTTGTTATAATCTAGTAGTTATATTTTTTATTTATAACATGTTTAGTTGTGTTATAACTTAGTAGTTAAAGTAGTTATCTTCTCATGTGTAGTAGTGGGTAAGATTTTCATGTTGGTATAACATGTCACAGAGTTGTGACATGTTATTTTCTTTTTTCCATAAATACTGCTTGCTGTGAATGAAATAAAATCATCGAGTTGAGCCATAAAATCATCTAAAACTAAAACTGCTCCCTTGCTCCTCTTTCAAAATCTTTTCCTCAATCTAAATATCTCATCTCCATCACCATAAAATCAACAATATCCTCCTTTGAAAGAGGTACCACTTTAACCTTCTCAACAAGACATTTCAAACAGTGCCATTCAGTCTTGGATTCTTCATGACTGAAGGGTAGAAACAAATCTTGATGCACTCAGGAGATGTTTCTAAGGGAGGATATGCACAGCAACATGGAAAAAAATGGTACATTGCCTTTTTTGATAGGGAGGGCAGGTAGTCCCCCCATCATAAATCACATTTCTTAAGCCTTCACAATAAGATAGTTAGAATGGTGGCCTTCAATCCTAAATGCAACAGGATTTGGGACTGGAGGACTTTGTTGAGTCTTGGATTAGATTTGACAAGGCTGCACGGCAATATCCATTGCTGCGCAGATGGCTAAAACCTTATTTTTAGCCAGTGCATAGCAATTATATGTGCAATATTCAGGAGTCTAATCCATGACTCAACAAGGTCCTCCAGTCCCCAATCTTTTTGAATTTGGGATTGGAGGCCACCATTTGTGAAAAATGAGTTGCAATTGTTTTTTGAACAAAAAGGTAACAAAATAGCAATAACATAAGTTGCAAGGATTTTCAAAAACTAAAATTATAGTAAATTAAAAACATAAATTAATTAAATAATTAAAGTTCTGCATTTTTAATTTTATTAAAATAAATGAAATACTTTTTCTATCAAGCAAAATTGAAAAGAAAAATATGAAAGAATTGAAATCAAATAGAAATGTTTAAAAAGATTTCAAAAGATTGAAAAAAGATGATTCCATAATTTTGTTGAAATAATGAAAAAGGAAAATAAAAATAAGTGAAGGTTGTGAGTAATATTAGAATTTAATTTTCAAGATAAAAACAAAACAAATTTAAAAAAAGGAAGAAAGCAGACAGAAATCAAGTATGAATTTATATTCTGTTGCGCTAATTTGAAATTCAATAAATTAAGATGGTCATGTTAAAAATCAAAAGATGAAGGAAAAAAAAACATTTAAATCCAATAAAATTTTAAAAACATTTCTAAAGATTTTTTCAAAGTTAATAATCGTCAATATTAATTCTTCATTTGAAAGGATTGAATTAAATTCACCTAAATTTTGATGAAAGTCTGTTTCAGAATTGAAAATTCTGAAACAAATGAAAATGTTAATAAACCCAAAACAACACCTCTGGAAAGGTGTTGTTTTGGTAAAAGAACACCCCCAAGAGCACCTCCTCCATCCGGGACGGTTGAAGGAGATAATCACTCTCACCAAGATGGTTGTAGGAGAGATGATTTCTCTCATCTAACTGAGATGATTTTTCTCCTTTAACTGGCCGGACGATTTCTCTCCTTTAACTGGGACGATTTCTCTTCACTAGCTGATCTTGGGAAAGAATATTTTCATTTTTAGACGATTTCTCTCCTTTAACTGGGACGATTTCTCTTCACTAGCTGATCTTGGGAAAGAATATTTTCATTTTTAGCACATGTTCTCAAGCCGTCAGAACTTTCCCGAGCATGGTTCCAATCATGGTGGGGAACAAGTGATGATGAAATTTATTTTAATGTGTTCAGGATTCAATACAGGTACAAACATACAGCGACAAGAGTGTGTTACAACAAATGAAATGAAAAATATAGTGACCACAACAATAACAACAAAAATATAAACATGATCCAAAAGTGGCTGATTTTTTGATCTTGTGTTTAAGTTTTGACTTTAGATTCAAATTAAACTGACCTTAGTTCTGATGAATGCGCCTGTAAAATTCCTTAAGGCAGTCATTTTAGCTTTGACCCTACCAGATTGCATTAGAGAGTAAGCGTTTTCAACATCTGCCACTTTCAGAGGAGTTCTAGCATCGACAGGTGCCAGTGCCGGTGCTGGCTCTGACTTTTTTGCGGCATCCGATTTTCCAGTACCAGGTTGTTCGTTTGCAGACTTTGTTGTTAATGGATCATCGATTAATTCGAATGTGACATCTGCGAAAGTTTTGACGGGTGTTGTAGACCTTGGAGCGTGCTTAGAGGGACCATTGGTAGGGCCTGAGAATGGGCCAGTGGGCTTGGGACGCTTCCATGCTTCTGATCCATCATAGTTATCATCCGAATTGTCCACCATATTTCCGCGTCGCTTTCGTTTGTTGGGACTATTGTTGTGAACATGTTCCGTTCTATCAGCGCCGTTCTCGTCGTCACCTTGCGCGATTCGGGCTAGCTCATAGTCACGCTTCACAGCCAGGCCTTTTTCACATAGGACCCGTACCATCTCATAAGATAAAAAACCAAGTACGTCTACTACTTCATCTTTTGGGTTCCCTTCAATGTAGTTGGAAAGTCCGACGAACTCCCGAAACCGTTTGGCTAGATACAACCATAAATGTATCGAAGTCAATGTGCGAGATGAGCGTGTACTAATGTGCATGATGCTGAAGCATATGACGAACCTTTCCGATACGTGAAAGACGCTTGGCGACAATCCGAATAATGCTGATACTCTTCTCTTGTCATATGCCGAGTAATTTCGTCAGCTTCCTACATCATTCACAACTGTATGTTAGTAAATGAGGAATAGAGACTATATGCTTTTGTAAATTAAGAAGGCAAGAAAACTGATGGCTGTGAATTAGTAAATGAGGAATAGAGACTATATGCTTTTGTAAATTAAGAAGGCAAGAAAACTGATGGCTGTGAATGAAGTGTTTTAATATCGTTCATAATCTTACTTTTAAACGTTTTTCACATGCTTCGTAGGCTTCCTTATCATCCTGATCTTCTTCCTCGTCTTCATTCTCTTCATTGCCAACTAAAACATCATTGTAAATTGATCTTAGTTCCCATGGAATCTTGAGTTTTAGTTTTTGTGATTTCAGTCGAGTGGTAGTTCCATTCGGGTCTGCCTCAAACGATTCAATATCCTTCTCGTCAACTCCGTCTTCTCGTGCTTTCTTGCGAACGTCTTTCCAGCCTAAATATGTTCGCAATCTGTTGACCTTCCCTCGATCATGCCGGATTAAGAATATCAAATCTTCAGTGGTGGGGACCCTAAGCCCGCGCTTTTGGGCTAATCCGCGAGCTTGGACAACCTGATGTGATCCATTTCATTTATTTAACATTATTTGATTCAAAGGATCATATTTCAGTATACGCAATCAAGACCAGGAAATTCGAGAAGGCCACACCAATTCAGCCACTTGACAGCGGACAACATCCTCGACATATCGGACAGTTTCCTCATCTGGGTTTTTAACCTCGCCGAAGACAAAAAGCTGATTATTTGCGTGTATGGAGAGTTTAAATCAACATCATCAAGCTTACAACTCAAGTATTCAAATTACTGTGGAATTGGAGGGTTCAAACATACCATTTGGGAGATCTCGGTGGCGTACTTGGATGTTTTAATAACAGGTGCAACATTGTTACTGACTGACACCGTTTGAGTGGTCATTGCCTAAATAAAGAAAATAGGACAAATTGATAAAAATTCAGGCACAAACTTTGTGGAATGGAAACCCCTGGCAAGGCACCTTGCTAGAGGGCCTAGAGTAATGCCTATGTCCCCAGACCATAGCAGTCGCTGACTGCCGGGCCGCTGGCCCACCAAGCATGGTCAATTAGCATGTAACCTGCCTGCCACCTGTGGTCATCCATCATAATATCTGGAGGTGTGGTCTTCTTCATGGAGCAATTCAGATGAATAACTCTCGAAAAATAGAAGTTAGCCTTCATACATCAAAGATGTAGGTGAGGAAGTGTGCAATTTTGGATAGCAGTGTAGTTGATTGAAGGAGTGCAGAAACACAAATTTTCTCCTCCTCATTTGCCCATCTCACCACATCTAACTCTTCTGGTTTGAGTGTAATTGCATTGTGGTCTTTGACAGGAATACACGGGTTGGGAGCTGCTGTCTTGTCACTTGAATCAGATGAATTAGGATGGTCCGTGTCTTCGTCATCATCAACACCTTGCTTCCGTAGGCGGAGCCAATATGAGTGAGTGGAAGAGGATGCACCACTGCTCAATTGCTCAGAGGTGCTGCGAGAGCTAGAGCATGATGAAGAGGTATCCCTGGAAGACCTTGAAGCTGATTGGACAAGTGAAGCCGATTCTGAGTTGGGATGACGACTACGCTTGGGTTGTCAATCTGAGCTGTCTGCGTTAGCGTCCTCCTCCCTTTTCCGTTTTCCCATTCCTTTGTTCATGTACAGTTGGAGACATCAAATTACTGTAACAGTCCGCCTGCAAAACTTGAGTTGAGCACACGGGCCGAATGTTTTCCCAGTACAAGGGTCCAAAACCCCCAAACAGTACATTTTTGGACTGTTTGGAGGATGTACTGTGCAATTCTATAGCGGTTTTGTGATCTGACCAGCGGTTATTTTTTTTACTTTTCCAGGGGGTCGACATTTGGGACATATGGTTTTAAGCTTTGTTTTCAGTCCATCCATAAATGTACCATTATTCCATATATGTAGCATAAATACATAGTTATGTACTTTCATCTGTGCATTTACCCCATAATACATAAATACATACAATTTCTTTAATCGATGCAAGAATTGTTATGGTTGGTTTATCAAACAGTTCATTGGATCACCAGATGGACTATAATCATATCAGATGTGGGACAAGATTTGGCACTAGGTAGTTTTATGTAAAAAGAATACTTCATCATCACCATAAGTCCATATATGTAGCATAAATACATAGTTATGTACTTTCATCTGTGCATTTACCCCATAATACATAAATACATACAATTTCTTTACTCGATGCAAGAATTGTTATGGTTGGTTTATCAAACAGTTCATTGGATCACCAGATGGACTATAATCATATCAGATGTGGGACAAGATTTGGCACTAGGTAGTTTTATGTAAAAAGAATACTTCATCATCCACACTCAGAAGCGGAAAGAAAACATCAATTGACCAATTGGTGATTGATTCAAGGATGAATTTCCTTCATTTTTTTTTTTCTTCACTGTTTTTTTCTTTTTTGTTTTTTCTATTTGCCTATGGTATATTTTCAAAATGAGCAAAGAATTCTTCTGATTGAGTGAAATTAGAGAACGATAAGTGAAAGCGATTCAGGTTGCTTGCTGTAAAAACATTGTAAGAAAGAGTCAAGTTGCTGAATTTAAGAACAATGTAATAGAAATGTAAGGACAGTTCATTTCCTTAAAATTAGAGAGTAACAATTGAGCAGAAAATGAAGATTGAGATAAAAAAACAAACAGTTTCAAGAAGTGAGCAAGTCAATCCTCATTGCAGCATTTCTAGGTATACATCAATGTGAGGTATACTTTTTCATTAGTATTTGTGACTGAGCTCCGTTGTATCCTTTGTGATAAACATAAATCTGGCGGTCAATGCGGCAGAAGTACTTTCTTATAGTGGTAAGCGGACATGACTTTCGGACTGTCTCAAATAGAAGTTTTGATTTTTTAAATGAGCTGCATGTATGAGAATTTGTTGGGTATGCTAGAAAATAAACGGAATGGATGAGAGATATTTGTGAGTGTAGGATTGAGAAGTTTTGATTTTTTAAATGAGCTGCATGTATGAGAATTTGTTGGGTATGCTAGAAAATAAACGGAATGGATGATTAGAGATATTTGTGAGTGTAGGATTGGATTCAAGACTGACCATGCTTGATGTATGACCAAAAAAGCTCAATCGGGTTTAATTCACAATGGAATTTGGGTAAGGAAAGGCAGATATGACCTCACTCCTCAATGATGGATTGTAAAAGCGGCTTTTCATTTGAGAAGTCAGACTGAAGTGATATGATTTTTGACCAACAACAGTTGATGCTTGTTTCATTCAGTGTAGTTGGTTCACATTCTGGTTCTCAAGCCCCATCTTGCTGAGCAGCATCACAATCGCTAGCTGATAAAAAATAGCCAGTGCTTTCAGCTTGTCAGATAATTTGGGTAAGAAAAGGCAGATATGACCTCGCTCCTCAATGATGGATTGTAAAAGCGGCTTTTCATTTGAGAAGTCAGACTGAAGTGATATGATTTTTGACCAACAACAGTTGATGCTTGTTTCATTCAGTGTAGTTGGTTCACATTCTGGTTCTCGAGCCCCATCTTGCTGAGCAGCATCACAATCGCTAGCTGATAAAAAATAGCCAGTGCTTTCAGCTTGTCGGAGTAGTCTTTCTGCTTGTTGAATGGCATCTTTTTGAATGTTGGAAGTTTTGCAATTGTCACAATAAAATTTCAAAGCAGGCTTCCTGGATTCTTGTGCTTGTTGAGTATAAAATTGCCAGAGTCCCCTCTCCTCTAAAACAGCTTGTACCCCCTTTGGCTTTCCAGCTCAGTTTGAATCTGGGTTTGAATTATTGTAAGAAAGACTCTGGGGTTGACCGCCAAGGTGAAGAGGAATACATGGATCATCAGACGGTATGATTGTATCTCTGAGCCTTGCCTGTTTACCTCCTGAACCAAGATTCATGTTTTGAACCCTCAATGCAGAGGGTGCAAAGGCTCCATGTGCAGACGAGCAATCAAAGACAAAGACTGCTTGGATTTCAGGATGAAGTGCTTCAAAAATTGGAATCGCCTTGTTTGAAACTTGGTGACATAATTGATCCATGTCCCACCATTTATCTCCAGTTGAACCTGGGTATATGATTGTGGCTGCATCTTCTGAATCCGGTTTTTTCTGTGAATTGTTTCTTTGTAATTTATCAAAATTTTCTTTTGAGAGTACCAGTCGACCTGTAGTTTCCAGGATAAAATCTTAAATATGAATTAATCGGCCAACATTTTTGGATCACAGCTCCATGGTTCCAGGAAGAAGCCAAGTTTTTTTAGGTTGTTCTTTAGCATGTACCATAGATTCATCATGAAAGACAAAGAAAGTTTCTTTCATATCTCCCAGTATTTCTGGGTCAACCAATGCAGGTATTTCCAAATTTTCACCACCATATTGACGGGATCGTTTTCGAAGCAAGAGGTAATTGTCGATATGTTTTCTTCTGGAAAGGACAACATCAGCTCACTAATGTCCATCAAAGTACTGAGACTTTTTGTATTCTTGTGGAGTGAACCCCAGCTTATACATCCAATGAGTAACTGATTTCATGGTAACCTTCCGATCAACAACAGTATCATGAACAAAACGGTGGAGTGTTGCTGGAGTGACCTGTTGAATAGTTTTTTGCATCAGTTTGACATCAAGTCCCGCTTTTAAATCAAATGTAGAACTCACTTCACCCAGGAGTTGAGCTGCTGCCCAAGTAAGGAGTGACTTTCTGACTTGAGGATTATCAAGGAGTGATTGGTGTGTGGTTTTGTTTCCAGACTGTGTTACCAATATTTCTTTGTGATCCAAGACATGTTGAGCTTGTTTTGAGATTGATTGAGCTAGGTGAAGTCCACTCCTGGATTCTTGCATACTGGTGGAAGAAGAGGAAATTTGATGACGTATTGCAGATTTAGCTGTAGCCAGGGCAGCAGAAACACTTGGTGATTTGATTCCATCAAGAGTGAATTGATATCGAAGGTGGTTGAATTCATTTAAATTAGATATTATTGCATGAGGATACTTGAAAATCGGATCTTTCTTCAATTTTTCATTGCAGAGAGAAGTGGCTGTAAAAATTGCATCACAAAGGTTTTCAAAGGTTTTTCCACTGATCTTTTGCTTTTATTTGAATTTTTGTGTTTTGATCAGCCTTCTTTGGCTCAGAGAGATATTGATTGAGGTGTGTCTCCAGGCGGAGTACAACTATGTTTGAGCTAAGTGAATCAGGTTCAATATCAGATGCAGAAGAATATAGAACTGGATCAGTAGCTGGCTGACTGCTTGGATCCAGAAGAGAAGCAATACTAGAGCTTGCATTTTTTTGAGTCTTTATAACAAAGTTCTGCATCATTTGATTGCCTTTTCCAACAGCTTTGATAAAATTTTTATGATAATTGTGTTTTGTTTGTCTTGGTAATGGTCTGGGAACAAGTTTCTTTGAGGAAGATAACAGATTCACAATTGGTTTTTGATAACCATCTTGGCCGGACTTGAGCTTGCGTTTATGATCAGCAGGGAGAATTGGGCTTCTCCTTTCAAAGAAAAATGGCCAGAGCTCCAAAGGTTTGTCTTCATTGTATTTTGTCAGCTGGCTACTATGTTAGAGCCAACTAACAAAATAGCAGAATACAAATGAATAATATTTTTATGACCAAAAATATCATTACAAATAATAAAATAAGAAATCCATTATTAAGGAGTAGGAATAAAATAAATATTATTGAATAAATGGATTCCCCATGAAAAATAACCTAGGGTCACTCACTGGATGTACCCCCAAATTCCTACTCCTTAACCCTTTTTGCCATAACTGGGCAGAAACTAACATAACACTGGTTAAAACCATGTTTATGTGTACATAACTGTGTATATACATCATGGATGTGTATATGTCACTCACTGGATGTACCCCCAAATTCCTACTCCTTAACCCTTTTTGCCATAACTGGGCAGAAACTAACATAACACTTGTTAAAACCATGTTTATGTGTACATAACTGTGTAGATACATCATGGATGTGTATATGTGTGAGGCATACTATGGACTAATTCAGAAATACATGCAAAATAGCGGATTTGTGCTTAGTTTAGAAGTTAGGACCATACAGTTAATGTAAAACAAGAATACTGCTAAATACAGGACATTTACATATGTCTTGTTACATTGCACAAAAAGTTACATAACCAAATTTTACATACAGTGAAAGTTACTACAATAGAAAGCCCCTGTATGTTACATAACCTAGGGGCTTGACCAAACATGAGGTAAGATGGAAAGCACACGGTCTCCAAGCCTCATTACAGCTATAGCACAAGTTTGTGGAGTATCTGTATCATTCAAAATGATCTCAGAGCACCCCAAATAACTATCAACACATGTTCACACGGTGAACTAATCCTTACTACAGTTACAAGGCCTAAGGCGTGACCAAACACTTGGTTCAAAGGAAAACAGCTGTATTGCATTAGTAGCAGTGGAGTATCTGTATCATTCAAAATGATCTCAGAGCACCCCAAATAATTATCAACACATGTTCACACGGTGAACTAATCCTTACTACAGTTACAAGGCCTAAGGCGTGACCAAACACTTGGTTCAAAGGAAAACAGCTGTATTGCACTAGTAGCAATACAGGTTACATTCCACCATTTATCCTGGCCAAACCAATGACGCCCCAAGGATACCAGATTAATCCCAAGAACCTCGGCGGTTACTGAGCACGGGAAAAATACCCAGTACTGGTCTAGACCCTCCAGTACTGAATAAAAAATACAGGTACTTGGCTAAAAGAGCTCAAAACGTGATAACCCCAATTCCTACGGACTTGTGGTTATCCTGTGCGCCCCAGGGGTTAGAAATATTATAAAAGGAGGCCTCTAATCCACCTTTCCAATCCCCATCGTCACTCTTACCCAGCTATACATAGTTACATACTTAATATAATAGTATCCAGTCACTTTTTAGCCTGTAAAGTCCAGATCCACCTCAACTGGGCCCTAGGATCCCCTTCAGAAATCCTCCAGCGCTCTCCCCATCCACCTACTCCGTAAGGATCCCCTTCAGAACTCCTCCACGACGTCCCTTCTTCCAGGTAAGTCTCTAGGCCCATAGATTTGGCCTAGGAACCTCTATCTCATACCACTTCGTGGTAAAATTGGTTTAACAACCCCTGAATTATTCAGGCCCCAACACAAGGGTTGAAACCACCTGAGGAGTTTTCTCCTGGCCCCTATCACACTCAGAGGGTTAAACAACCCCAGCTTAGCTGGCCCCTCCGTTAAAATTTATATTAAAATTATTATAAATAACCAAACCACTCCCAAAAATAGTTACCAGAATATTTTTACGCTTCTTGCAGCGTGTGTAGCTAAAGGGTATTCAGCCCCTGGCATCATAGCGTCTGAAATGTAACTTGATCTCACGGGCTGGTTGTTGAAGATTGATTGACTCAGACAAAGTTGAATTGAGACAAAGAAAAAAACTTGGGTGAGAATTGTTTTTAACACTGATGCTGTGGGCTGTGCTTGCTCTTGAGGATTCTGGCCAAATACACCACATATGATACAGGAGAATGTTCAAACTTGTATTTTATTTTACTCTAGCAGGTTCAATTATATCAGTTCATATATGGTATGGCTTCTGGCTTGATCCTGTGAATATCTCTCCTGATTTCATATTAATGAAAGATTTCCAATATAGCCTCAGAATTGAACTGGAAGTGATGGATAGTCAATGTTTTTTTTCCGGAGAAAAAAGATAGCAATAGAGATGTCATTTTATTTGAAGTTAAGTAGATATCAAAGGGTCTTATCAAGGGTGGGTCAGCCACAAATTGTAAGTTTCTTTTATTTTTATAATAATTATTTGTGCAACACATGCTACATGCATGCCGAAATTTCTAATGATTATGCAATGCATACTATCTTCAAGCATTCATGCGAAGCATACTACCTGCTAGCATTTGGATGTGGCGGAATAAAATAGCAGAAACTTACCTTTTCTTCATTTTCTATTCTTTTCTTAGGACCAATAAACAAATTGACCTTGTATATTAAATAAAATTAAATTAAAAAATCCAAAATATTTATATAAAAGCTGAAGCTAAATAAAATGAGAAAATAGGGATCTAAATAGCATAATTAAAAATGCAAAAGAAGTTTCTTTATTTCCTTTAGATAGTCATCTCTATTAAATAGAAATAAAAAAATGCAAAAATATTCTTTTATCATTCTTATCTATTTTTCTGATAATCATTTCCACTATATGATTGATTAAGAAAACTAGCTTTTTCCTTTCAGGAAAAACAATCCCCACCCTGATTTAAAATTATGTTGAATGAGAAAGCATAGTAAACTGAATTGTTAATATGAAATTGTATTTTAGTTGTGCTTGACATCTAACACAAGGGAAGTCAATTCATTTTTTGAAGCTTGTTGGGCTCTGGGGGGCTCTTTTTGGGATGATATTGAATCAATTCTTGTGTATTAATTGACAATTCACATATCTTAGAAGGAAGTGAACTTTAAGTTTTTAATTGTTTGGTGTCAGCATTGATGTTTGGTGCAAAAATTTGCTTGATGTAAGGTGTAAACAAGTTGTTATGGGCTAAGTTATGCATCAGTTCAGATGTTTATGCCAACTTTTTATTTTTAGTGTTTTTGATATATTTGACACCCCCTGTGCCAAACAAGCGAGCTATTTTAAAAAAAAATCTCGTTTGAAATGTAATTTTTTTCTGAAATCCCAAAATATAAAAATGTTGTGTTTGGAGATATCTGACACCCCCTAAATTAGTCTAATTTTAAAAAAAAAGGTTGATCAATTGGTAAAAACACTACTAAATGTTAGTGTAGTCATACACTATGCTGCCTTTTTGGGCTAATGCTACAGAAATTTTCTGAGGAAAAAGAATTTTGCTAAACTAACATCCAGAGTAGTGGCCTGTAGCATCAGCTAAGGTTTAAAAAATCCTGGGTGAAACAATCCTTGCTACACTACCCTACATTTAGCCTGTAGCATGGTGTAGTGTAGTGTAGCAACCCACCCTTGGTATTATGAAAACATGCGGGTAAATTTTTAAATTTTCACCACCAAAAAGTTCACTTCTATGGGCTTGCTACTCATTCTTGTAGTATTTTACAAAAAGAGTATCAGTTTTTTGGATTATTTATCAGCTTATCTGATGGTACAACTGATGAAGATGGATGGGAAAAGGCACTATTAGGCATTGATTTACCACTTAAATCAAGAATATATTCTTCAGAGCTGTTAGAATCCAAAATCTTAATGCTGTGAAAGTGAATGAGATGAACCAGGAGAAAGGAGGTTGAAATTGTTAAGAGAAATCAACATGATAATTCTTTATATTATCTAACAGAGAAGAGCAAGAAATACTCTCAAATAGAGAGCCCAAATCCAGATCCAAAAGAGGTCCTTGTTGGATTTATGGTGACTCAAGAATAAAAAGCTATTTACTATAGTTCTACTTTCTCTAAAAATAAATCAATGCTATAAATAAATACTAAAATATTTATTAAACTACTCTATCTAAATTACTCTATCTATAACTACTCTATCTAAAACTATTATACTTAAATTACTACCACTAAACTCTAAACTAAAACTAACTCTAAACTACTATTTCTTTAGTACCTATTAAAAATTCATCTTCAGGCTGTTGGGTCACACCTTTATGACCAATGGTACTGGTCCTGTATTAGAATTGTTCCTTGAGTCACTTAAATCCTTTTTTTTATTCTACACCATTTTATTCATTATGCTTTGATTTAAATTGTTAAGCAGTTTTATTCTGGATTATGTAAGCAGAGCCTATAAATAGGCCTGCTACCTCAATGAAATAAAATCATGTTAGAAATATGTCACAAGTATGGTAAGAATTTGTGATACTTGACTCAAAACAAATTTCAATATTTCCATTTTACAAAAATAGTCGAACTACATCAAAACAGTGTCTTTAAAGGGGCAGCAGAATTTTACATGGCTTTTTTTACAAGGCAAATGCCCTGTAAGCAGGGTGGGTTGTAAAATTATACATTGTGCACTAGCGATATGTTTTTACAGCGCTTAGATTTTTTTTTGATCATTGTAAACTGAACCCTTGTAAAGGTGCTTTGTAAATTTATACCCTCATAGTGTCCCACAGAAATTTACACTGCTCGTCTCACAAGCAATGCAAAACTAGTTAAGCAAAGTGCATTCTCCCTTGGTATCATGTAATTTTACACACCCTTAGCTTACAACGCATTGAAGCCATGCAAGTGGGTCTATGCAAAATGATGCCACTGCGGGGTACATATGGAATTTTATCCGGTTCTTCTTCTTAAATCTGTGCTAACCCATTCTACTACCCACCATCTACTCATCTCATTCCTCCTCCCATAATGTATGTATCACCCATCTCCCTCCCAAAGTGATTCAAGACATCATTAAAATTATCCATCTGTTTTTTAGGTTGTCACCAATGTCCAAATATGAAGTCGTATCCACCAAAAACAACGGAGGCCAGAAAACATGGTTTATCCCGGCCAATCGAGACAGTTACAAGACACACATAGATCATGGTTGCAAGCTTGACGGAGAGGGGTACCCAATTTACCCCAATGGCCAAACAACTTTTGTTAGGGAGCCAGGCAAAACCATTGTGAATTTTGGTACCATAGGATTTTCCAAAACAAGTGGAGTGGAGTTCAATAAGGATCGTACATGGAAGACCACCCGAATTTACTGCTTGGGGGTCCTTTGTTGCAAAATGAGTCCTGCCATTGGTTTGGGCCACCACCAACGGCAAGAAATGGTATCCAGAACTACAGGAGCCAGGCAAAACCATTGTGAATTTTGGTACCATAGGATTTTCCAAAACAAGTGGAGTGGAGTTCAATAAGGATCGTACATGGAAGACCACCCGAATTTACTGCTTGGGGGTCCTTTGTTGCAAAATGAGTCCTGCCATTGGTTTGGGCCACCACCAACGGCAAGAAATGGTATCCAGAACTACCTTGAAACGTTTGTCAATCAAATGCTATTTTTTTTTTCTCTCATTGTTTTTACTCTTACTAATGATGGTACTAACTAATTGTGGCTGTTTTGATCCAGAAAACCTAAATGTAAGGGAGACTCAGGCAAATGTGAAGGAGTAGTATGGCATGACCCCTGCATCAGAACATTGATACGGTTTGACGAGCATATCCCCAGCGTGTGGGGATTGCTCAGACATTCAGGGACACACCCTCATGAATTGCCTGAATCTAAGAAGGCTGACCGACTGGCCAAGATCAAGCTTAAAGAAGCCGTCGTCAATAACCCAGCCGCCGGGGCATTTAAATTGAAAGTGAGCGACTGTTGTTTTGTTATCCATTTTCTTTTTTCTGATTTATTTCTAACCATTGATTTTCTGATATCTTTCAAACCAACCAGTTGGGATTGCCATTGACAGAGTCCCAACCGTTCAACCGTGTGACAAGCATACACAAGTCGCTCGTGAACAAGGATCGTTTGGCTTACCTAAGACAACAAATACTGGTCGAGATGAATTTGGTCCCTGACAAGCAAGGATGTGGCATGGGTGACAAGTTCCTCAGGGAAATGTTTGCATGGAACAATTTAGCACATCTTCATCCTTACTGAATTAAATTTTTTTTCTTTCATCTAGTTATTTCTTCTTTTTTCCTTTTTTTCTCTGGTCTTATTCACCTTTTTTCTCATTTTTGGCTTAATTCTCTCTCATTTTATTTACTTATCTTATCTTTCTCCTTTGATATTTTTTCCATTTTGATTCTTGTCTTTTTCTTACTTTTTTCTTATTTTTTCCTTTTACAGGCGCGGCTTAAGTATCATTTTGGCTTCATTCGAGGAAGAGTCCGAGCACTTTGTTTTTCAAACCAACTGGATGCGAGATTGGCTTTTGGAACGCAACAGAAATCATGAGGTGTACCAAGGTGGCTTGAGATCTGACGTAACTTACAAGTTCTTCAAGAAAGGATACCTGCTATCAACCTCTATGTTTTGTGACGAAATCTCACGATGGATACCCGTTCAATTGACTTGGATCCGAGGTCTCACAGTCAGCTATTACAAGATTCATTTCAAAATACTTTTTCAAAATTTTCAAGACATTCGTTTTACTCCTGCCGAGCATGATATTCTGGTCCGACAAATTGTTGATTTCTCGGCAGCGCAAAAAGAGGGTATCATTGGGGCATACATGGAGGTTTTTAATGTAGGGGATAAAGCTCAAGCCATGAAGATCATCAAAGGCTGTCATGAGCACTTTCAGGCCCAAATAACCCGTGTAAAAAGGAACCAATCGATCATTATGGCTCACAAAGAGGTGAGATAGATTTTTCATTCTCAATCTATATCACATTTTAATCTAAAAAAATTCCTTCCATTTTGCCAGGCAACCTTCCAATCTCTCTGTTGGGGGCTTGTGGACAGATGTTCTCCAGACGGACCGACTCACAAAGAGAAGATCGACGACATACAGCGGCTTTTTCCGAAAGCTCGCCAGTGGCTAGACTGGTGGACCGCCGCGGATGTCTCTGCGATTCTGTTTCCTTTGCGTGAGGCACTACTGGAGGATTCATTACAGGACAACAAAGATGGTTTACCTAAAACTACAAATGCACAGGAATCAATGCACCGGTTATATTATATGATCAGGTATGTCTACTTGATTCATTTTCCCTTGTTGTTTTGTGTTTTTTTGGTCTAAAACTTACAAAAATACTTATGTTCATCTCAATCTCACAAGAAAGGGGAGAAAATCATTAATTTTGGGCATGGTGGAACTGTTCACGTTTGTCACTTACCTTGAGGAAGATTGGTTAGCTGTGAAGAGAGGGGTTTCCATTGAATATGGCCCATTTGTAAGAATTTACAAACTAAGGTAATATTTCATTAATAAAACCTATGTTATATATGATTAAAGAAAACAATTTTATAACATAATAAGAATGAAATAAGAAATACCTAAGGGCAGAATCAAACTAAAACTGCCTAAATAATAAATGTATAAAAATATAAAATAGAAAAGATATGAACAAATTATGTTCTTTTTTAATCTAATAAATAGATAAATATATAAGTAATTTTATCTATAAATTTTATTAGACTGAAAAGAGTAACTGACTAAAATTTTTGTTAAGTTATTCTTTTTATAAGTTTAGCTTGATGTTGATCAATTGGATCAAATCTATCTTGTCTGAATCAAAATATTAGAATAAAAATTAGTTGTAATTTTTATAATCTAAACGAATGAAAAGTTGTAACTCACAACTTAACTCAATCAAGGCTTTGATCTATTTTATTAACTTTTCTTTTTTGAAGCTGTTGACCGTTATTAATTTTGGTCAAAGTTTAGCTTGATGTTGATCAATTGGATCAAATCTATCTTGTCTGAATCAAAATATTAGAATAAAAATTAGTTGTAATTTTTATAATCTAAACGAATGAAAAGTTGTAACTCACAACTTAACTCAATCAAGGCTTTGATCTATTTTATTAACTTTTCTTTTTTGAAGCTGTTGACCGTTATTAATTTTGGTCAACAGAGTTTGGGTTAAATCTGAATTTAATCAAAATTCATAATGAATAAACTTTATTCAAAATTAAGATAGTAATTCGACTTACTATCTCTTTCTTTAACAACACATGGAATGCTATTCCAAAATCATTTAGGTCAAAGAATCCGCCAGTTTCAGAATTGATGGGTTGGGATAAAAAGAGGAAACAACAAGAGAAATCAAATAATGAGGCAATACGACTTGAAAAAGATTCATATCATCATGAAACTGAAAACGATGGTCGAGCACCTGATACCACGGCCCTTTTGCTTCCCAAAACAAAAAAGAAAAAACTCGGTAGACCCAAGAACTCAAAAAATATCAATCGGAATCCATTTAGGACCTATCTGTCTTACTCGGCCTCAAATGATGACAGGAGGCGTAACCGGTGCTGGCTGGCGGCGGCGTTGGAGAGTCTTTACGCTATCTACACGCCCTTTTGGCTTGAAGGAACCAAGGGATCTGGAAACAATCTCTTTACGATTATTGTCCATCACTTCACGTCCAGGACAACTTTTGAACTTACCCGAGCTGGTCAAATACGGTCAATATTAACCAAGGGTCAATCCAAGATCTTTGTCCGAGCCCATAACAAGTACCCTGGTCGGTTTGAGCATGGCTCCTTTGCGTCATGTGATTTCTTCCTGGAGATCACACTCAATCCAAAACTAAATCCCCCCAAAGCACTCCAAACTCTATTTGTTCTAGATGAGCTTCGGGAATATCACTGCGGAATTCACGGGAAACAACCTCAAGAGCAACAGTTCATATTTGTCCTCAACATCAAACCTTGCATGTTTGATGCGAACCTGGTCAATGTGGGAGACATACAAAGTCTTATCACACTTTGGACGACTCATGGGCTCTCGGGAGTATCGGTTTTGGTATGCCGATCATGTTCAAAAGCTAAAAGAGCCAAGGAAGAAGAACAAGAAGGCATCATTTCAACGCACAAAGATTCTGCGGAAGTGCAAATCAATCCTCCAGGTGTTACGGTGGACTCCGATACCCAACTTGATGTGGTCTCACACATCCGTTTCAAGAACAACAAGCCACCACCTCACCTGTATTTTTATGTTGAAGTGTCCTCAATATACGGCCTTTCTAATCAGCAAATGTTCCTCCCAACATGTGATTGGCCATTCAAATTGAATGTGAGTGGTGTTTCTTACACCTTATGTGTTCGTGGGTATTGGAGTGGAGCACATTAATGGTGTAAAATGCTCAAAGTCGTGGGTAGAATGCAAGAGGTTTGGCTGCATAATGACATGGAAAACCAAGGAAATGCACAGTTGATAGACACAGATCCTGGTTCAATGGGTGGGAATGACACTTAAACGACATATGTCATGTACTGAAGGGCCTGGAACAAGGAAGAGGAGTTGTTGATCAACAATAGCATTAAGAAGATGGTCAATCGATATCCGGATGTGAGTGGTTTTTACCTTTTGAAGGCATGAAAGAATTATTATCCGGTATCTCAAGCAATAAAGAGGGTGAAGAGTTTGCAACAAAAAAAGAAAAACAAACTGAAGAAGGAAAAAACAACCAACAACTTGAAGAAAGCCAAGATGAACAAGAAGGAATTGAACAAGAAGAGGAAGCATTCCAAGAAAGTGAACCAGGGGAAGAAGAACAAGTGGAAGAAGGCCTCCAATATGAACAAGGAGAAGAAGGAAAAAAAAATGGTGAAGAAAAAAAAAGAGTGATGAATAAGGAAAAAAGAATGAACAAGAAGAAAAAAAGAAAGGAGAAGAAGAAAAAAACAAACAAGAAGAAGATCAAAAGAAAGGAGAAGAAGAACAAAATAAAGGTGAAGAAGAAGAAAATCAGCCATACCAAGAAGCTGAACAACAACGTGAACATCAAGCAGAAGATGAAGAAGAAGACACCCAAGAATACCATGAGCCGCCGTTATTTTTCAGTGATTCAGAAGAACCGGAACTGGACTTGCAGTTCAGTCAAAGCTGGAACATACTGATGCTCGTTGTTCAGCCAACCTTGGATGAAGTCAAAACTGATCTTGTGGAAGAATGCAAGGAAATTCTTGCTGGTAAGCCTGGAGAGGAACGCAAATTTCTTGCTCATCCTGAAGAGCAACCAAAACTTGATCTGGAGCCAACCAACAATGAAGAGAAACTGAAAATCAAAATTAAATGCCCCAGAAACAAGTCTTTGTGCTCCACTCAGCCCTC
>JNCO01000363.1:0-30793 GCA_000785685.1 Uromyces viciae-fabae | reverse complement strand
GTAGCTCCTCTAGTTTAAAATTTATGGGCTGGAGAAGTTTTTAAACAGTAGGTACACATACCTACTTAGATAATTTTCCTCGACATTGTAACAATTTAAACAATGTAGAACCCTGGGAAAATAATTACAGATAATTATTCCCAGGATAATTCAAAAAGAATTATGAAGAAATGATGTCATCTTCTTCACGCATAAAAGGTCCAGAATTCTGGAACAAAATTCAAATAAAATGAATTAAAATATTTACTTAAATTTAAAAATTCAAATAGAATGAATTAAAATATTTACTTAAATTTAAGACCATGAGAAGTGTCTAAAATCTTAAATTAGAATACGTGAAAATATCATTATTCTTTATTACAAGTTGCTATAAATATGTAATAAAGAATAAGAGGGAATAATATTCACTTATAATTCTATGACAGTAATGGGATCTTTTAAAATATTCCCATAGGCAAATGGAAGGAATTAAGAGCGCCCTAGAGGAAGGATTTTTCTATAAATACCTGGCTATTTCTCCCCTTTTTGGTTCATTCATTCCAATCATACATTTACATACAATAAACCAAACAAAACCAATCAAAACCACGAATTAAAGTAAGTTACTAGTGTCAGTAGACCAAAGTAAAAACCCCTTCACTTTATTTTCTTGAACCAGCTATAGGCTCCACTAGAATTGCTACTTAAGATAAAGAAAATTCCCCCTTTTATCTTATTGCCACAATTCTTTATAAATAAATTGAGGAGGACTCCGGCCTCTGGACAGAGCAGCTTACCTCAAGCCTCCCCCCAATTTATTCTACAATTTATTTTTTTTAAATTGTTCCTGTTCCCCTGTTTTAACTATAAGTTAAACTACCACAGTAGACACATTTCTATAAGGTATATCCTTAATATAAATAGCTGTATCAAGCCTATAAGGTGTTTATTATTAATAAATAATAAATTATTACATGTTAAAATCAATATAAGATTTTATTTGTGGACATTCATAGTCCTTTATACTAAAATTAGCATCTAAGGACATAGAAATAACTCACAATTTTATAATCTCTTCCAACAGGCCACTGATAGCAAGTTCACCCTAATCCATGATGTCTGGACAACAAAAGGAAACGGTTTTGGTTTCCTTGGTGCATTGGTCTCATTTATTGATAATGATTGGAATTACGTTGTCCAACATCTTTCTCTCAAGTTGGTTGCCTGGCACCACAAGGGAAGCTTGTTAGCAGAGCCAATAGTCAAATTATTGGCAAAGCATTTCCTTCAAAGAAAGATGAGTAGTAATTAAAAATTTTTCACAGAAAAGCAAAGCAAAATAACTGATTTGTTTTGTGATATATAAATGCTTTGCCAGACAAATGATTCAGGTTCCAACAACAACACAATGACCAAAATAATGCATCAGAAACTTCTTGATCTTGATGGTTCAGATTTCTCTTGGGACTACGAAACAATGCATATCAAGTGCTTTTGTCACAAAATGGCATTGGTTGTCAATGCTGGCTTGAATGAACTTGGTCTTGAAGCCCCTCCTCCACCTAAACTCAAGAAAGCTTTTCTTGGATCTGTCCCCTACTCAAATAACCTGAATCCAATTGCAGAGGAGGATGAAGAGGAAGATTGGTGTGGATGAACAATTTTGAGACTGATGATGTTGATGAGGGAGAAGAGGATATGGATGAAGATGAAAATTACAATGATGCTTGCAACAAGCAGGACAATGATGAAGATGATGCCAATAATTTTATGAGTCAACCATCCAACAAAAAATAAAATTCTTCCACAAACAGAAACAAATCCAATAAGTTGCATGAATCAACTCAAAATGTATGTATTTTCTTTTTGTTTTGTCTGGGTAGCTAATACTATTACTAACAACATCTATTGCGCAGTTGGACTTCGTTGTGAAAAGGATCACGGGCTCTGCTGCATGGAGACAAGACTTTAAAAGACGTGCTGATGCAATACAAGGTAAAAATCTAGAACCTCTGATTTCTGGTTATGGGATCCGCTGGAACATCAAGTATGAAAGCCGCAGGTGTGCCTATAATGCAAGAGAAGTGAGTCATTCATTGAAAAAAACTGGATCAGGCCATTGTTGAAATTATCCCATTAGCTTATCAATGCAATGCTCCATGATGAGTTTCTCAAATTACAAGATCTGATCACCAGGCAGAGCCGCAAACAAAACCGTAAGCTGTTGGGCCACCTCAAGGAAATCCAGTTTACCCAGGCTGATTGGATGCAAATCAAGAATTTGAACAATGAATTGAAGGTGAGTGAATTATGAAATTTTCTCAATTTGATTCATATCTCTGATGATATTGCTATGCTAGCCTTTCAATTTTCTTACCAAGGAAATGGAGGGTGATGGTCCTACGGGTGCTTTTGTGTTGGCCAATTATTATCAAACAATTCAAGACTTGAAGAAGAAGAAAGCAGCTGGTTCCCAAGAAAATGCCTTTCATCCAATGTATCACAAGATGATAACAAAGCTTGAGGAATACCAGGAAGAGGCGCTTAGATGTGAGACCTTGGTGATGGCCACTTTGCTTCATGCAGCATTCCGACTCAGATTTTTTTCTCATTTCTGGCCAGAAAAAGAACAAGAAGCACAATCACCTCTGGAGAAGCATTACAACAAGCAAGAGAAACAGAAAAAGAAGACCCAGGATGATATTGAAGAATTAGAGAAGGACACTCCAAAAGTTGATAACAATAATATCTTTGATTTTTTCAATGCTCCTCCAGATTCTGATTAAAGCAAAGAGCTAGAGGTCTATGTCAAAAACATGGATCCCTTACAAGGTCCAGCTGCAAAGGATAAAAAGAGCATTTTAAAATGGTGGAAGGTATGTTGTTTATATTTCCAAGTTGTAGGTGTTTTGATGTTGATTTCTTTTTATATTTTTATTATAGGAAACTTCAAAGAGGTTTCCTGTCCTATCATCTTTGGCCAAAGACTACTTAGCCAGCTCAGCATCATCTTGTGCTGCTGAGAGAACATTTTCCTCAGCAGCTGATGTCTTCTCCAGTGGTTGTAGAAGTTTGAAGCCACAGACAATTGAGAGATGTGTGAGTAGTCATATGTGGCTTAAACAGGGGATTCAAGTAACAGGAAGGTTTGAGAAGGCTCAAAAAATTGTCAAGAATTATGTTGATTTCTCACAAAAAACCTCTAAAAAATAGTTTTTTTCTCTCTTTTGTTTATCATCCTCACACTATTATCATTTATATTTTTCACTCTCCAGAAAATTTTTTCAATATATACATAATGTTTATCAATCATCTTATTATCTGATCTGTTTCTTCCAGTAATCAGAACACTGTTCCTCCCCACTACCATCACTTGGTTAGATTACTGTTAGCTGGAGTTACGCTAACATGTAGCGTTAGCGTAGCTGATATATATGCTACGCTACTGGTTAGTGTAGCTGATACACAAGCTAAGCTACAGGTTAGCGTAGCTGATAAACTAGCTACGCTACAGGTTAGCGTAGCTGATACACTAGCTACGCTACAGGTTAGCGTAGCTGATACACTAGCTACGCTACAGGTTAGTGTAGCTGATACACTAGCTACGCTACAGGTTAGCATAGCTTTTTTGACCGCTAACACCACTACAACACCACTAACAGGAAATTTGGTTAGCGTTAGTTGTACTTTGTGGGGCTCAACTAACGCTACACTAAAGCTCTTTTTTTTTTTTTTCAAAATCCTGTAGCTTTAGTTGTCAAAAATTGGAGCTAACAGTAGCATTAAGGTAGCGTAGCTTAATAAGCTAACACTACGCTAAGCTAAAGCTACAGGTAGCGTAGCTGGCCCACCGTTGCTATAGATCCTCTTCAATGATTCTGACAAAGAAATAGAATGAAGAAATAATGAAGCAATGAAAAAAAATTAATATGAGATCATAATTTTTAATTGAAAAATAGATAACAAAATGAAAACAATATACAAAAAAAAAAAAACAAAGGAACAAGAAAAGTATAAGATGAGGCTTACCTGTGGTGAAAGTGTGAGGATACCAAAAAAATAAACCAATATAGGATGAGGAATTCATTTTTTGCTGTTGCCCCAAGTTTATAATTTGAGTCTGAGCATCTTTGTAGGCGAATTCTTAGTGAAATGATGATCATGTTTCAAAGGCAATTGTATTACATAAGAGTTGTTGATGAAAGGGGTTTTATTTGAGAATTTCCAGGTGAAAATGACTTATTGGGTGGTGGGTTAGTCAAACCATGCTCAAATGCAACATTATGCTCTAAGGGAAATATCAAATTGAAGTTTGATCAAAATTTGTTGTTCAAACAATAGGGTATCAAGTCATTCTTTCATGTCTTGTTTTGATAAGCTTCTTATCCACTCAATTGCTATCTAAATAGGGATCAATCATGTCAATCTGATCAAGTGAATGCAACATAAAAATTTAGAAAGTGAAAAATTGGCTCCGAAAGTGTTAAATAAACTGATTTTTTGTGTTGACTGGATGGAGAAAATCCAATCTATTTTGCGTTTATTCTAAATCAATGAGTTTTATTCCTTAATTGCAATCAACTTCAACACCAATCCTCCCAGTGCAATTTTGAGCACACCAGCATATGTGCACTTGAATTTGTTTTTACCATTTCTTATGAAGAAAGGAAGTATAGTAAAGTGTTTTTATTGTGGCATCCATGAAATTTCAGGAATTAAGACAATACTAATGTGGATAGAGAGAGTGGGTTGCAAGCAGTTCATTATCCATGCAGTATTGTAGCAACGGAGAATGTAACAGCTCTAAACAGATTTGGAAAAAATTAAAAGTTGGAATTAGTGGTGTAAACAGAAGGATCAAATTTCTCATTGACAAAAGTCTGCTCCAGGTCAGATGGATTGAAATAAAATAAACCTCTTCTGCATCCTTAGAAAATAGTTCTCCTGCCGGGCCGTTGTTGTTTTAATGGCCAGTTTGGCCACAGCATGGAAGGTCAGGGGGGGGGGAGGTAGAGCTTCAGGAGGTTGTAGGCTTGGCTTTAGCAGGTTTAATAAAATAAGATAATCAACAGCAAATATTATCAAGGAACGCATGGTAATTTGGATATTGAAAGCTGAAGTTTCTTGTCTTTAATCTCTAATTTTGGAAAGCTTTATCTTGATTCTTTTGTGTATCAATGTTTTTTAGTGACTGAGGGATATTGCAAGAAGATGTGGCAAGATTAAGCCGGCGGGTGCAGGAAGAAGGGTGGCAGTTTTATGTATATGTTATTTTCTTTGCGATACAGGCTTCTGTGCTCAAGCCATGTATTTATATATCTAAATGTGTCTTGAAAATTTGAAATTTGGTGTAATGCTTCTGCCATACCAGGGATTATTTGTGTTGTAACCTAACTAGGTTACGGTACCTCTTGGCACAGTATCACCAACAACACACGCATATTTATATGCCTTTCCGTGCCAAAATGAGAAATACATACATGAATTTCCGGCACATCCTCCTTTAGTAGCACATTTATAAACTAGCTAGTTTTGAAAAAATTTTGAGCAGGGTTTCCAAATCAGTTTTGGAGTGGAAAATCCCCAAAAATCCAATGGATTTTCAAGGGATTTACCATGCAGAAGCGGGTTCAAAACCTGGATCAAAACTTTGTGCAATTATAAAGTAATTTTTTTTTGCCTTTTTTTAAAACTTTTTTTTGGCTTTTTTTAACTCAACCCACCCATGAAGGCATTTTCTTTTGCAATTTTTTGGTACTGGCACTGACAGAAAACTAGAAGGAAAATGAAGTATGTTCGCAAAAAAAGAAAAACTTGCCCCCGTCCTCTGCGCTATGAACCATGTCATTCAGACACATGCGACGATTTCCAATTTTTAGAAATGTTCCGCATGGGCAGGGCGGATTTTTTGTGGTTAGTGGAGATTTTGACTCACCAACTTCAGCAAGATCCTCTTGGAAGAGGAGATCCTTTGACAGTCAAAGCACAGGTTGGCACAGCTCTGTATTGATTACACAATAGTAGGCCACCTCTTCAATATTGGAAAGGAAACCGCGGCAAAAGTTTTTTTCAGATTCATTCAAGCAGTGCTTGGTGAGCTCTGCCAGCTAGCCATCGGGTAAGTCCAAATCTTAATGAGCTATATGATCAATAAATGCTGATATCTGAATCACTTTTAATCAAATAAATAGGTGGCCCCCACTATCAAACGTTGAGCAGTGGGATCAGATTGTAGATTCATTTGAGGAAGTGCATGGCATCCCACAAATTGTTGGTGCAATTGATGGGACCCACATACCACTAGAGCAACCATCAGTAGATAAAACCTCTGCTTATGTGAATCGGAAGGGTTGGTTTTCACTCACTTTTCAATGTGTTGTAGATGGAGAAGCAAATTTTTGAGATGCGAGTATTTTTTTTTTTCATGATGTTTTTTGTCTAATCATTATTTCTTGGTACATTGTCTAACCTTTATTTCTTTGATAGATATACGGAGGTCTTCCTGGTTCTGTTCATGATAGTAGGATGTTCCGATGTTCTTCAATCGGAAACAAACTACTCAATGGTCAAGCAGCAATTCCAAACAGCCGTTATCTTTTAGGTGATTCCGGATACCTCAGCTCAGTTAAAATTGTCACACCTTACCGTGGCTCCAATCTCACCAGTGCTCAAACAGAATTCAACAACATACACTCTTCAACTCACATGGTAGTTGCGAATGCATTTGGATGATCAAAAAAAGGGTGGCGCTTGTTATTGTCACCCCATAAGGCTATCCCTCAATTCACACAAAATGTGACATTTTTGGCGATGATACTTCACAATATCCTCAACAGACAAGGGGCCCTGTACTTGAAAAGTTGGGACGTGAGAACCACATCTGAAATGGAGTTTGATGGTCCTCAACAGGAATCAATCATACACATCAAAGTAGAAGTACAAAATCTCCCCGATGATTGCAACAAAAATCACCTCTTCCACAACTGGATTTGTGACTCTCTCTGTAGTCCTTACTTCTATTATATTTTGTTTTTGTTTTTTTATTCTTGCCTTTGCTTTCCCTCTGTTATCAAGCAATTTTTTTTTTTTTGGCTTGTTAGCTGTTTTTTGTTCTCATGTTTTGTCCAACTCAAATATTTACGTCTCTCTATATCAAATTTTGTCAAGCTCTAGGGTCATATTGTGTACATGTAAGAAATGTATTGTTGATATCGAAATTCCCTTGTGTCACATGATATCATGCTTATCATGTCAGATATGTTGTTCTATCAGAAAAGGTGCTTATATCCTCTGATACAATATAAGCACCTTTTCTGATATTATGTTCTTTGCAAGATTGGAAGAAAGATGTCCACATGAGAGAAAAAAATATTATAAGAACACCAGTACCTACCAACTGCTACTTGATAACTTTACATCCACCATGTCCAACTACAATGACTCTGAATTATCATTTGAGACTTGTTCTTCTCGCGAAATACACGCACAATACTTACATGAACAATTGCAGGAAGAAAAAAGATTAGCTAGAATATCAAGGGAAAAGAAGTGACACAGAAAAAGAAGACAACAGCGAGCTCGTTGTTTGCATAGCCAGAAAACTACTTGGTGATTATGGCCCTTACTTTGCAACAAGTATTTGATACTTACTGACTAGCTCATCACTTGCTAATGGCTTTCCATTATTTCAGATTTTTTTCAATTTTTATTGCTTGTTCAAATATTTCCATCATTTATTTCATCAAGAAACATATGAGAACATGTGAGTAAAATCAAAGAAACATACAAAATATGATTTTTGTTAATAATTATGCTTCATCATGAACAGGAAACAGGAGTGGTTCACGATATCACAGGATTGCTATTTTGCGGATTTTTTTTGTTTGATTTTTGTATGAATATCTTGATGGCAATGGAATCTATGAATCAAGAGAAGATTCATAAACAGAAACCCCAGCCAATTTTGCCATGGCTTTGACCATGAATATGTGCATAGAAGTGTTGAGTTCGGCTTCATTGTCACGGCGAGCTTGTTTGGCGTCTTGTCGGATTTGTTGAGCTGCTTGTTCTCGGGCAAGAATAAGCCGTTCTTGGAGCTTCCAGTTCCGATTTGTGGGCCTCCTCTTGTAATTCATCCTGGCGTTCTGCGCGCTCATCGGCATGTTCCTGTGCACTTTGGAGCATGGCCAAAACACCTGCCATTGCTGAATCCCCCATTTCCAATATTGCTTCCATATGACCACCTTGGCGGACCCTCTGATGAAGGTTTGGGTAAGTTAAGTTTCACCTTTCTTATGATTTTTTTTGGCTCTGTAGATTGAGATTTATCCGCTTGATTGATTGAAAAAGCTGAAGTGGATCAGCCCAATGTGAAGGAACACTTGGGCTCACCATCCGCTGTGACTTCTTGCACATCTGAGGATTCATGAGAGGATACAGCCGCCAAGTGATTCTCCAAATCCTTCTCTGCATGAGTGGGTGAAAGCGCCCCTTCTGTAGTAACACCATGGTTGTCATGGTGGATTTCTGCAATCAGATCATACACCTGAATTCTGGATTTTAGTACAAATGAAAAAAAAACTCATGAGTAGTGCGGTGATGAAATTTGAGACTCACTTCTTTGGACATATTGTTCTTCTGTAGCATATGTTCAAGCCCTCCACCCCCTGTCTGAGAAAAAGTGTCCTTGATATTCTGTAAAAGATCATTTAAATCACCCTTGTTCAATAAATGACAGTATGAGATCGAGCAAGCATTCCCAATGCCTACCTTCCATGTATTCATCGGTGCCTTGTATCTTCGCTCAATGAAATCCATTGAGAGATCTGCCAAAGTGGGATAGATACTTTGCCAACTTGAATTTGCCCTCATGAAGCAATTGAAAGGTGTGTAACCCTCTTTTTCCCCATCCTGGATACCATGTTCCACCAGCAGCATAGATAAAAAGGACACTAGATCCCTGGTTGCCTCTTCAGACCACTTGAAACATGGGGTCCGGGAGGCCTTCTCTGCGTTATTTAATGCTAATCGTGCCGTTATTTCAGCAGCTACCGTCTCCTTGGAAACCATACGGCTTGCATGTCTATCTTGCTCTCAGCCACCTTTTTACAATTCTTTGGTAAACCTTTGGCATTCAGCAACCGAGCCCCATTTCATCCCGCTTCTGACTGTGGAAGAGCTCTTGGGTCTACCATTAGACTCAGAGTTGGATGCTAATAAAGAAAACAAGTATAAAAAAAAAAGAAAAATATGAAAAATGTGAAAACATAAATAATCAAGCATCTGCACTTACAGGGTGTTGCACATTCGGAAAATCCTAAATTTTTCACATCTGAAATAGACCTGATGGTCCTGTTAGGGGTATTAAATCGTGATGAGATTGAACCTTCAAAAAAAAAACACTTGTCAGCAGAAATAATGTGTAAAATAAAATAGAAAAAAAACTTACCGGGTGCCCCTGCCTGTAATGGAACAAAATCTCTAGCTGTTGATTGTTCCATAACTGGAATGTTTTGGGTCAATCCTGGCCTTGGTGATTGGATTCTGTGCCAGTTTCTATTTAGAACCAAATCTCCAGCTGTTGATAATGATTGTTCCATAACTGGTATATTTTGTGTCAATCCTGGCGTTGGTGATTGGATCCCATGCCAGCTTTCATTAGTATCATAAGATCCATTCCAAGTTTCATTGTTATTTTAAGAGGAACTTGATTCATGAAAATGAGGGTAATTGTTGATTGGGTGTCCACTTTGAAAATCAACATTGTATTGATCTGGGCATGCCAAGTTTACCAAAACTGAAAGATGTCAAGGAAGCTCCACATTACTAGTTGGGGGAAACAGATTAGATGGTGGATTGGGAATAATTTGAGAGTCAGGAATCATGGTTGGGGAGTCAGGTATCATGATGGAACCTTGGAGTGGCAATGGAACCAGAATACAGATTTCTGCTTGAAAAAGTGGAAATCAGTATGGATGAGCGGAAATTGGTGGTGATCTTGGGATACTGCCTCCCCTCAAAGCAATGCATGAGGCTCTTGATGCTGAATGACCCATGCCGAGGCTGATGATTCTGGATGAACAAGATGCTTGCTGCAATCCACCATTAAGTTGAAGCCTTCAAGTTTCAAAATTTCAAACCACCATCAGAGGGAGGTTTGAACTCTTCAAAACTTATCTGCAAGGAAAATCCCTTGGCTATGCAAGGATTTTTGAGGTATTTTCCCAGTTCAAAACAACTCTGGAAACTTCTTTCGAAAATTGTTTATAATTGTGGTATAGGTTATGAGCCCTGAAAGTTTCTCGCTTAAACAACAGTATTCAGCCTCAATATTCAAACTTCAAAAAGCCGACGTAGGCTCCAATTTAGTAATCATCTATATCACTTTACCATTTGCCGGCGTAGGCACTCCTTCATTCAATATACAAAAATCTTAAAGCTTACCTATTTGTATCCATTTATCTGCGTTGATTAAGAGTACATGACCACAATCACCAAAAATTATGCTCCTGGCCCGGGTGTAGAGTGAAAAACAAAGTCTATTGGAAAGTTCAATATCACTGCTGTGTTGTGTCTTTCTTTATTCACACTCCATACATTCTTATTATTTTCTATACATAATAAAATATATCATAAAAATTTATTATAATAACAATAGAAATATATTAATCTTCAATCACAGTAAACATTAAATCAAAAAAAAAATAATAATAATAAATAAATAAAATAAATAAAAAACCAATAAAAAATAATCGCTTTTAATTTGAGTATCCTTCTTCCTTTTTTCTCTTTTTTCCCTCCTGACAATGTCCTCCCTTCAAGATGAATGACCATCCTCTCAATCAGCTTCCGCTTCTGCTTCCACGATCCAACAAAAAGCAATCTCAACCGCCAGGACTACAGATCACACTGATAACCTGCCTTCCAAAGATTGTTTTATATCTGAACCTGCTGTACAGTGAATGATTCAACAGGCAGTTAGAGAGGAAACACAGGGTCACAATCACTTCTTGGTTCTGGCTGCCATTAAAAAATGTTCCTGTGATGAAGATTGAATTAAATCTGATGGCTCCAATTTTCAAGCCTGGAAAAGTTTCCTAGCCAAAAGGGCTAAAGATTTCTTCTGCAATAACAATTTCTACACCGTGCGGGGAACTCATCAACAGTTTTTAGAACAACATGGGCAAACACTTTTACTCAACACAGTCAAAAAGTCTTTCCATTGCCTCATCTCCAAACATACACCATGTTTCAACATGTACACCACCCTTCAAACCAGATTCAATGCCGTCAGCCAGACCTCTCAGCTAAACATGTGGAGGTGATTGATTTCAATAAAAGCATCCAGTTACAATGACCCTAGCGCTCTAGTTACAGCAATTTTTGAAATCATGGAAGATTTCCAAACCCAGACTCTTACCCTCACGTCCAGCGAAATAGCCGGACTCGTTCTGCAAAATTAACTCAACCCAGGTTCTCAACTACAAGAGGAAGTCAACAGACGGCTGGAATTCAATATAGCTGTCAGAAAACGTCTCCGTGCTACCCCTTCAACTGCAAATGTACAAGCAACAATTGATGCCTGTCAGAAACAACTTGCCTATGTGAATTCTGCTTCGAACTTGTCTCCTTCCTTTAATGCAACCTCTGCCACTTATCAACGAATCTCTCCACCGTCAATCCAAAACCTTCCTGGAACCAACGCTCAACCTTTTTAAGAACCAACAGTTATATCAGAGAATGCGGCTGCTGCTCGTCAATGTTGGCACTGCAGGTCTAACTACCATCTGGCAGAACGCTGCCCGGAGTGTAATTTGTCTGCAGCAATGAATCAACAACTCCCAGCTCCAATCCAGTCTCCTTATTGCTCTGGTCAATTTCAAGCGCTGTATCCCATCATTGTTCCTCCCGGCATTCCAACTGCCTACCCTGGAGTAAGCGGCAATCGGTTGCCTATAGCCCAGCTGAATCGTTTCTCTTCTCCAACTGCTGCATATAATGGCCGCCTGGCCCAATTCTACTGCCCTTGCTACCCTTCCAGCCAAACCTCAAGCGGCTCCTCAGCCACATTGACCCCTGTTTCATCTTGCTCCAGACCATACACAGATCCATCTCCTGTACCGATTGCTGCAAGGGTGGTGGAATTGGGCTCCCTCAAGAAAGAACTTGATCAACTACATTTTGACCATGCCAATTCACAGTGTGACAAGGAGCTTCCTATTTTTGAAAGTGGTGCATCTCATCACTGAACCGGATATTTTTCATTGCTTCTTAATTTTGTATCTTTCTCAAAGCCAATCCCACTAAAGGTGGCAACTGATGGCGACCCTGCTTATGTTACAGGGGAAGGAACTATGACTTCCCAAGGTGAGGGAGGAGATGTTATTAACCTTAATGATGTCCTATACTGTGAGCGTGCTAGGAGCACATTGATATCTTTAGCTTCCTTGCGTAAAGCTCACTGCTCTTTTGTATGTGCCTCACAGGATGATTCTCTCAGGGTTTTTGGCCCTGACAAACACATTATTTTCTCATGTCCATTCCTTTCTCATCACAATTTATGGGTTGTTATTAACCCGATAATTTGATGGTTTTGTTCTGTTTCCTCTCTTTCTTGGTTTCCCAACTCTAAACTTCTTTCATCCAGTTTTTCCTCTTCTCCAGCTTCTTTTTCTGTTTCCTCATCTGTCTCTTCTCCTTCTGTCTCTGATTCGTTTATGTCTTCTCTCAGGGAACTTCCTAATATCCAATGGAAACCCAAGGCACTCACAGCCAATGAAAAAATTCTCCTTTTTTATCATTGTTTATTTGGACATGCTAGTCTACGTGCAATAAAGAAGCTTATTAAAAACTTGGAGTCCGCTGATCTCCCAACTAGTTTGCCAAGTGGTGAAATTAAATTCCCTGTGTGCTTTCTCAGTAAGAGCAACAGATCTAGAATGCTCACTTCTGACAACCACCAGCCAGATTGCCTTGAAATTGTGGCCTTAGACCTCATTGGACCTTTTGAAGTGAAAACATGCAACAAGGCGAGGTTTGTTCTCACCTTCAGGGATGCATTCAGCGGATATTGTGCCATTAAGTTGCTAATTTCTAAGTTGGAAGCTACAAAAATGATCATCAATATTATTACCATTCTGGAAAACCTCGCCAACTCAAAAATTAAGATCCTCCATAGTGACAACGGTGGTGAATTTTCTAATAAAACTTTAGGATCTTCCTTAGAATCGAAAGGTATCAAGTCTGAAAGCTTGCTTCTGTTGTGGTACTCTAAAGTGGACTCAATAAAAAAATTATTATTTCACCCTGAAGGAGCAGGAATTCTTTAGTTTTTATTTCAGAAATGGATTTTACACCCAAATTAACCCCTAGTCACTCACCAAAGCCATATCAATAACTCCACTAGTTTAAGAGCTACTCAAGGCAGAAGACTTAAATAGGGTACTTAGAATTATTTCACAACATCACAATCCTTATGAATACAGCTTTAAGCATCACACAATAATATATAAGTCAATAAACCATAATAAATACCACATAATCCATATCTACTATCACATATCCAATACAAGTTTCATAGATAAGCAGCTATGACCTCATTCACTGTACATATTCAACTACCACAGAATACACACACACTCATACATGTTTAAAAAGCCTCTGACCTCATACTACAATCCCCACATGTTTCAAAAGGGATTAGCCCACATGTCTGGAAGGAGATAAGATAAGATGCACTACCTCTGATGCCATGTCTGTGCACTGTATGATTTTCTGACACCCTGTTTGTTGTACCCTGTTTTTCACACCATTTGTCTATATAAAAAAGCTCTCTCCTAAGTGTTTTCCCCCCATCTAATCCATCTGATCATTGCCTGATTTATCAGCAAAATTATCCCCAGTCCAATAAATAATACTTACATACCCAAGGAAATAAATACTTAATACTCATTAAAACCTCAGTGTGTAGCCATTGCTCACATTCATTTTTACCTTTCATAAGGAGCCACAAAGGACTTGACTCAAATCATTGCTCTCACAGCTATCCTGCTGTCTTACCTTTTTCTTTCAAAACCAATCTGAGTGCTTGAAACACCCTCTTGAATTTCCAATTCCTTACCATCAAATCAGGTGTAGCCTTGCTCCCTGTTCATTCTAAGGCAAACAGTCTATCAGTTATTTCCTGTCATTAAGAAAGGCAGAGTACTTACTCCTTCATCCCTTTCTAAATTCTGCCATAAGGGCTAAAACTCTCTAGCCTCTTTTGGAGTCTCACACCGTATCATCACCATCAGAACAGGATGATTGAGCATTTCAACCAAACGTTTGGCAATATGGCCCACTCCCTTCTAATTGACAGCCAGCTTGATTCACAATTCTGAGATTTTTCCTATCTCTGGGCTGCCATCTACTGAACCACCTGCCCAATGAATCAAGTGGCAATATCACCTCATACAAGGCCTTATTTGGTTGCAAACCAAATCTCAACCATGCTTGTCTTTTTGGTGGTCGTGTATGGATCCTCACCCCACCCAAAAAGCAGTTTAAGCTTGACCCAAGAGCTATGGAGGCTAGGGTAGTTGGGCATCTGGATGGTAGCAAGGGTTGGTTGCTCTGGGTACCGGCAACCAATCAGTATTTCCAATCTGCATGGGTGAAGTTTGAAGACACTTCACCCGGCAATTTCCTTAAGTCTTCTGTTTCTCATCCGATAAATTGATCTCATGCCAAGCAGGTTCCTTTTCCTGAGGCTGAATTTCTATCTCTCGGATATTTTACTGACAACATTGAATTTCAGCATCAAGAACTGATGGTTGACTCTGTCCTGCAAGAGTGCTCTATGTTTGGTGCTTCAGTTTGCCGCACATACAAACAGGCTCAGAAGTATGGGAACTGGCAGAATTGGCAAGAAGCCATCAATACCAAGCTAGCTAACCTCAATAGGATGAAGGTGTGGGAACAGAGACCGATTACGCCTGGAACGCGCATCATGGGCGCCAGATGGGTGTTCGCCAAGAAGCACAATAGTCTTGGCAATATAAAGCGTTTCAAAGCTTGCTATGTTGCCAAAGGCTTCACTCAGGTGTCAGGGATTGATTTTAACGCAAAATTTGCCCCTACTGCCACGTTTGTGTCTATGCGGTTGCTCCTATCCCTTGCAGCACATTATAATTGGAAAGTAAAATTGTTTGATTTTGTTTCCGCTTACCTTAACTCTCCTATAGATGAAGATATTTGGGTGCAAGCTCCAGAGGGCATGGTCTTGCCAGCTGGTGTTGGTTTGAAATTAAAAAAAGCCCTTTATGGCACTAGACAAGCTTCCAGGTGCTGGTGGCAATAATTAAAATCCATTTTCTCTTGTTTAGTTTATCAGGCTAGCCAGTATGATTCTAGCTTGTATATTTTGCAACATGTTTTGGAGAAAGGTGTTGTCTGGATTCATGTAGACAACAGCATTGTGACTGGATTGTTGATTGATATGATGAAGAAGCTTGAGACCAACCTCAAGGGATCTCTCAAAATAAAGTGGAGCAATGGCCTGAATGGCATTGTCAGGTTTTATTTGTAGCACAATTCCAAAGGTTTTTTCTTGCAACAATCAAAGGTCATAGACACTTTTCTTAAAGAGCATTGGGATGGCAAGAGTATAGCCTCCAATCCTTTTCCTGCTAATGTTGTACTGATCACTGACAAGACTGGAGTTGAAGCTGACTCTACCTTAGAGCCCTGAGCTATCTGGCAGTCGGTACTAGACCTGACCTTAGCTACTCAGCCAATCTGTTTTCTAGGTTTTCCACTAAGCCAGGTGTCCTACACCGGAAAGCACTTTTTCATTTGGTGAATTATGTAGCCAATACAAGGGATGTTGCCCTACACTTGTACGGGGGGGGGGAGAGTTTGCAAAAAAGTACGTATGGTCTATTTATCACTTTCTTAGGCTGCCAAATCCTCTGGGTATCTAGGCAACAAGCGACTGTGGCAGCTTCCACTTGCCAAGCCAGATATGGCTTTAGGTGTTGCCCCTAGGTCAGTACTGTGGGTCAGGAATCTCCTTAAAGAAATCTTGAGCAAAGATTTTGTTGCTCAAATGCTCTGTGATAGTGAATCAGCTATTAAAGTAGCTAAAGATGATTCTGAAAACAAGAGAGTCAGGCATGTGGAACATGAGTTTTATCTCACAAATGACACCTTATATAATAAGCAGATATTGTTGCCCTGGGTGTCCACCAGAGATCAAATCACTGATATTTTCACTAAGACTCTTCCGCAAGATCAATTGAAAAATCTAGCTTCTAAGGTAGTGGGTTCTTAAGTTTTATTTCCTCTTTTTAAATTTGTCATCTCATCTCATATCATTTTTTTTTTTTTCTTTCTCCTTTTTTCCTTTTACTTTGTCGTTTTTTTTTCTTGCTTTCAGTTTGTTTCTCTTCCTATTATTCGCTCTATTTCTCTTTTGTTATTGGTGTGGTGCATTGATGGGGGGGGGGGGGGTTAAGGTTTGAAGTCTGAAATAAGATTTTTTATAATTAAAAATTTTTAAATTAATTGAATTTTTTATATGATAATTTTTTTATAGGATTTTGTGATTTTTTATTATTTATATGATAAAGATTTGAAGGAAAATTACAAGTCTCAGAGAGCAGACTTGGATCAAGGAACTTGTGTAAAAAAAATAAAATGCTCTGAACTTGATGAATTTATTACCAAGGACAAAGTCATGAGATATGAAGAAAAGACAACAGACCCGCTTGCACATCACAAGAGGGTTAGTGGACAAAACTTGACTAAACTAGACAAGGACATGGGAAAACTGACTACACGCGTAGCAGGACTGAATAAAACTGACAATACGAGTAGTAGGACTAAAAATAACTGTTACACTTGTAACAGGACAGTTGAAAACTAACTACACGTAGGGCAGGACTAATATTTTAACTGTTGCAACTAGCAACAGGACTAAATAAGATAATAAGATATTTTTAGTTTTATTTTTTAATTAAGTTTAAGTTATGTAATAATTTTTAATGTATTTTATTGAATTTATAATATAAATGTAAAGACTAATAAAAAAAAAAGAGGGGGGGGGGGGGGGGGGGGGTTGTAACCTAACTAGGTTATGGTACCTCTTTGCACAGTCTCACCAACAACACACGCATATTTATATGCCTTTCCGTGCCAATATGAGAAATACATAAATGAATTTCCAGCAAATCCTCCTTTAATTTGGATTCCTGAGTCCTGACAGATCCTGTCAAAATGGTACACATGTCATTTGTGGAAGTAGGGCAGGACCCCGGGAAGCCCCCCCAGAGTGGGGTGTTGAAAAAACCAGATTTTTGCCAAAATTCATACTCTAGCATGGGCCAATTAATAGGGTTAGGTTCTGGGCTCAAAACCCATACCTTTTAAATGAGTACCATTCTTTTCCGCCTGCAGCGGCTGCCTTGGTAGAAAAAAATGGTCAAAAATAAATTAAGCCAAAAATGCTCACAAAAAAAAATTTTGAACCCATGGCAGCCTACACTTGTGCACCAAGTTTTCATTTCACCTAATTCAATTTTAGCTACCAACAATTAATGTACTTTACTTAACTTTCCTATCATTTTTCCTTTATTTTCATTGCATTAATTTGAATTTTAGTTATTGAGTATAATTGATGTATTTTACTTTAAATTCCTCCTATGATTTTTCCTTTAATTTCTCCTTGGAGTTTTCCTTTGATTTTAGCTGTTTTAGCTTGGATTCCCATAATTCAAGATAAACTTTGTCGGACATCGCAAGAAGTAATTGTTGTAACTCCTGAGGTATAGATACACAGTTTTTTACTTCAGTAATATTGCACCCCTGTGTAACTGGAAAGAGATGGTGAATGTGTGCATGAGGCAAGTGAGAAAATATTTGCACATTTGGTGAATGACAATAAAAACCAGCCGCCATTGGATAGTGTGGCTGGTACAAATACAGCTGCACAGATATGTAGGACAGCTTGTCTCTGCTTGTGGCTTGAGTGACCCAGTGGTGTTCTCCTGCCACACTCTCATAGAGTGCAAGGATTTTTCCTATGTACATTTTCTTAAATATTTGAAGAATCTCAGACAAGTATCAGTATGATGGAGAATAGAAGCCAGTAAAGTAAAAAAACTCACCTGATCCTTAATGATGACAGAAAATTTTCCATATTTTAGTTTGTTGTCTTTGGACACAGCACCATGGTTTGCCAGTAACCGGGCAGCAATGGGAACAAAAGTCAAAGTATTTCTTATATCAGTGAGGTTGAACCCAACATGAATATTCCATTGATGCATTCAAGAAAGAGAGACTGATTGCACTGATTCATCTTTGAGAATAAGAGCAAATAGTTTGCTACAGTACAATTGTGAGGCTTGACAAATTCAATCTCACTGTGGGTTTCACCATCAGGAGTTGAACACAGAGTAGATAAATTTTTCTTCTTTTTTTCATTCCCAGAGTGTGACCCAATGTTAATAGAATCATTTACATTTCAAGCATCAGATTCTTGTTGAGGACTGCCTCTGCATCTGGAGTGTTTATAACTAATCCATCTATCAGTTTATGAAAATCTTCCATAGTTTCTGGGACAATAGGATTCAATAAATTGGTTATCAGCATTCGGCTGTTGCTTGAAATTTCTTTGTGCTCATGTTCAATTTTAATATCTTCAAATTGATATTCACACTCCTGTTTCTCTGAGGTACTCAGAGCTGCATGTTGCATGGCCTCGCTTAGTTCTTTTTCACCCAGAACACATGAATAGGCATAGTCAATGATGCATACACCTTGACAAGTACAATACAAAGATATGAGTTTTCTGAAAGAAAAAAAAGCAGCAGAGAAGGAAAATCTCACCTTCCTCTGGATCAACTGAATCTTCATTACTCTGGATGTGTCCAGATGTATTAAAAGGTCTAATTTAATTTACTGTGCGTGTCTTCATACCAGAAAATTCAGCCAGATCCTGTGCTTGTGATTCCACATAGGCAAGTGTCTGGGTAATTTGAATATCAGTGGGGAATTCAGCAAGGGTGTGCCTAAATGTCCGCCATTTTCTCATTTGCAAAGTTGTAATTGTAGCTTAATAACAAGAACACTGTCAGAAATGTTCACTGGGGATAGAACAGTGTTTGTTGGAATGAAAAGCAGGTAGAAGTGGGATTTTTTCATAAAATTTGTGATGAGAGATTACCAAACCGATTAGAAACTTTCCCAAGATGTGAAATATTCCATAGCTTTTCTGGGATATACCATTTCAATCTACACTCATGAGTGAGAATGGTGAGTTTTCCAGGTCATTGTGCCACATTCGTCAGAAAAAAGTAGCTGTCCAGGCCAATCGGATTTGCTCCAGGTGGGTCATTGAGAGGCTAAGCCAGGCATCTTTCAGTTCTCCCAACAGGAAAAGATAGATAGCTAAGCCAGTATGCTGAGGGGACCAGAGTGCAGCCTCAAAAGTATCCGCATTAAGTGTCTGATAAGTCCTTCCATTGTCTTGTTTGTCGGAGTTCAGAACATTGCAAGTGTACAGAGGTGAGTTGGGTCCGTCAAGAAGGCTGGCTAGATGGGAAATATTCACATGGAAACAACCAAATGTTAAGTACCGTGGACCAGAGAGAAGTTTATTTGAGGCAGTTTTCCAAGCATGTTTGGGGTCTTGGAAAGCTACAATGGGTTTTAGAGGTTGACCAAGGAGAGTCACTTGAATTATGACATCAAAATCCAGCTTATTGCAACAGAGGTATTGCTTGGTGTTGTTTTGGAGCATGAGAAGAGCTGAAAAACTTGGTTTCTGCTCCATCAGAGCTAATTGAAACAATAGGCATGTTTTCCTTGAAGCAGCAATCAAGAAAGGAAGCATGGCTGGCTGTGATGTCGTCAGCATTCTCCTTATCATAGCTTGCAACTAAAGCGACCACAAAGGAAAGAAGCTTAGGAAAATGAATTTGAACTGTATATACACAAACCTGAGGGTGAAATAGGGTAAAAAACCATGTAAGTATGATCTTGTAAACTGGATAAACCAGAAAACTTCTTACCTTGCTACACAGTTGATCCGTTGTGGTGAGGGTTTCAACCAGCTGCTTCAGTTGTTCTAGATTCTTAAAGAGTACATATCCACCTTGTGCACCAACTAGGTTCCCGTTGTAACATCAAAGTGACTGCACATAAACAGTTTGATCTGATGCCAGAGCAATTGGACCATTGTAACCCAAATGTTCAATGTATCCAGAAAATTTTGTGAAGTTAGCCATGACAATGCCATCTTCAAGTTGGCCACCCTGCTTTTGTCAAATAGTGTGCATCCCTTAGAGATCGACCAGAAAAGTTATCCCTGAAGTACTTTGCTGCTGCTGGGCTCATGGCCGCCATTGTTGTTAAAAATCCATCAAAGTGGGCCTCAAATCATAGACCAGAGAGAGTTTTGTTACTCTTTTCACACTCAGATTGCAAATCAACAGCTTTAACCAGCCCCTGAAAAACTTCCATGTTGTCAAAAAGGTTAGCATGGATGGCCAGTGTCCTCCAGAATTCCTTGTCGCCTTGAGCTGATTGTTTTTCCAAAGACTTGCTGAGAGTTCTGATTTCTTCATGGAGGAGCAACCTGGAATGGAAGATGTGGAGTTTCATCAAGGAGTTTGAAATAAATTGGATTGAATCATTGTTTGTGTATTTGTTATTGATTGCCTTCAATAACGAATGGTTTTTATTCAAAGAAAGACAAGGTTTACAGACAAGATTTTCTTTATCTGGATGATCTGAGATAAGACGTTCAAAATTTGTCAAGAAAATCCCAGAAGAAGCCTTGTGATGCTTGATGAACCAGGTGGAGCATGATTCAAGTGCTTTGATCAACATTGAAAGTTGGGCCTCATCCAGGTCCAATTCACATGTTGTTCCAAAGATCCCTTTACTGACTTCATGTCTGGGAGGTGCACCATGGTAAGGATTGGGAGATTTTTCAATGCAGTTTTGAATGGTCCACTTGGAACGGTGCTGTATCCAAGTATTGTCGTTCAATCCAGAGCAAGCAATCATCCTTTTTTTTATCCACAGGGTGTCTTTGGAAGGAGCTGGAACAGATTGTTTGACTGAATATCATGATGATATTGGATTGGTGTTACAAGTTCTGGCAGTAATGGACTTGCATGAGCCTGAGACATATAGGAATAAGAAAACATTCTTTTAATCTATTCAAAGGAACAACTGCAGTCCAGATACTGAAAGAAAAAATAACATATGTGATTCCCAGTGATGCTGAGCATTTGGCCATTGGGAAGTGTGATTGGTGGCGCGCCACAATGGCAGGTGAAAACTCGGGTCTGATTGGATCCCATTTTGGAGATTGAGCAATCAACAAATGTTTGTGTCCTTGTCAATTTGGGACACTGTGCAAGAGGATGATTTTTGACCATGGTGGGTGCTGATAGGTTGATGCTAGACTCTTAAAAGGTCTTGGCCCCCCTTAATTGAGCAATGGTAGTGATGGGGGATGGGTGGATGGTTGGTTGGAGTTGATGGGAGATGGGTGGATGGTTGGTTGGAGTTGATGGGAGATGGGTGGATTGTGAGAGGATGTGAGTAGATGTGATTCAGAAGTAATTTCAACAAATTAAATTTGAAAACCCTTTGGACCCATTGATTGGAAAAAAAGAAAGAAAAGAGAATTAAAAAAAAAAAGAAAGAAAAAAAGAGGAAAGGCCATACCTGCTACATAACTACCCCCCAAGTGTGGACTTGAAAGCATAAATTGTGTATGACTACCCCTACAGGGACATTGGTCTTGCCATACCTTTTCCAAGAGTATGTTTCAGCAAAAATGGGTGATATCACATACCTTTTTCAACACCCCACTCTGGGGGGGCTTTCCAGGGTCCTAGTAGGGCCATATAGCGAGAGCAAGATATTCACCTGTGGACATGGCCAACAAGCTAGGTTTTACGGCACCAAGGGTAGGTGCGCCTGCCCCTCCGGCGCACACCTGGCACCCTTGATTTTCAAAAAAGAGGGGTGGCACACACTTTATACAATTTTTTCCACTGTAGGCTGTCTGAGCCGTGATCTCACAAGTTGCACAACCAGTACATCTTAATGTACTATTGAGATCACTAGAGACAAGAAATTCAGTTGACTCTTGAGTCTTTACTTCAAAGAGTTGGAGTATACTAACAACTAAGAGTTGGAATTTTACTTGAGTCCTTCACCAACCCAGCTAGATACAGCTTCTAATCATGCTGCCTACTAGAACCATTCCTGATTCTGAAAAGGAATGGTCTAATCCATCAAAAAGCCACCTTCCACAGTGGGTGGGTTTTTTGATTTCTAATGGATGCAGTCATCCAAATCATCAAGAATTGGGACCACTTCACAGGCAATCAAACTCTTGTAGCTCTTCTAAAACTGGTGGTTGATGATATTGCAGCCCTGGAAAGAGCAGACACCACTCTATCCAATATCTGGAAAGCGCTCCTGGCTACACAAAAGACCACCAGAGATTTTTAGGTCTACTCTTGCTTTTAAAATTTCAAAAAACACTGTCTTGATGTACTTCAATCGCAAACCAAGGTCTACCATGAAGACATCTATGTTATTGCTTTTTTCCTCCAACTCAAATACCAAAATGTTGCAATATAAAAAAAACACTTGCTTGCTGATGTTGGTCGAATGCTTGTGCATCTTGCAAAGGCCTGAAAGCTCAAAAAAACCAAGGCATGTTCTCTTGAAGATGCCATAAACCAATATCACAGCTCACTTTTCCCTTATAATTCAAAGGAAATTGAAAAGCCTTTAAAATTTTTGCTTGCAATTCCTTACACACCTTAGTCAGTTTCTTTGAAGAAACTAGCAACCAGTATCCTTGAAACAGTTCCTCATGCTGCCAGAGTTGAGGGGCTATTTTCAATGATGAATGCAATCAAAACCAAGGCTCAAAATCAAATTTCGCCAACAACCTTAGAGATTCTAGCTCTGCTCAAGCTCCATCTCCTTAGAGCTGATCCATTACTAGCTCCTCAAAGAAAAATAAGAGTCAGAATATGAAAATATGAAAACTTACGATGCCTTTATCACACCTGCAGAGCTAGATGAATTTGAAACTGGTGTGTTCACCAAAGATCAAATGAATGTTTTCACCTCCAGAGAGGAGGTATTCACACCATGGGAAAACTGGGCTCACTGGCTGACCAGTGACACCAAAAGTAAAAAGGGCCCCTTTGTTCTTTTGGTGTCACTGGACAGCCAGAGAGCCCAGTTTTCCCATGGTGTCATGGACAAAATCTTTGATTTTGATATGTACATTAACTCTGCATTGGCAGCAGAAATAATCAATCTCACTAACATCAAAGACAATGTTGCCAAAACCAACTGGAACCCAGATGATGTTTGGGTCCCTTGACCGAATTTCCCTTTTCCTCTCACCTCTCACCTTTTATATAGCAATTTCATGTTGGATTCAGTCATTGCAATGAAAACACAGAGTCACAGACCAAAAAAAAAAAAAAAAAAAAGGGGCCATACTAACAATGCTTGCAGGCGCCTCTGGGCGCACTCATTTCCCAAACCTGGAGCCGTAAACCCTACCACAAGCGCATGCTAAGCCCCAAGACAGAGGCCCCGCAAAGGTCCTAAAGGCTGGCTCCTCCCGCAAAATTTGCGGCCACTGGAGCCACCCAATGTTTCAAATTTTCGAGCAGGCACAGTCTGTGAGAACCCTTGCAAAAAATCCACTTTTTCCCACTCCAACTTTGAATTTTTTGCTATTGTCCATCATGACAATACCATTTTTTTTTTTTGTTATTGCTCTTTTATTGATATTTTTTTCATTTCAAATGTATTGTTTTTTTTTCTTCTTTTTCTGAATTTTTTTTTTATTCCTTGCTCTTTGTTTTTGTTATTTGATGATTATATTTGATTTTCACAGTCATTCATCATAACTATCCTATTTTTTGTTCTTTTGTTATTTCTTGACTACTATTTTTTATTTCTTTTCATTTAAAATTTTCTCTATATGTTATTTATTCTTTTTCTGTGTTTTATTTTTATTTTTTTTATTCTTTTTATGAAGTTTATTTTTATTGTTCCCTTTTTTTTTTGCTACTCAATATTTTCTTATTTTTTTCCGCTGTCATTCGTTATAACTATCCTATATGTTATTTTTTGTTATTGCTCTATTACAATTTATTATTTTTTTTCACCCAAAATGTTTTCTCTCTTTTTATTTAACCTTTTTCTGATTGTTTTTTTTTATGATACTCCATGTTTTATTATTTTTGATTTTTTGCTCGCTTTCTTTTAGAGTTTTTTAAATCTTTGCTTAATTCATTAATCAATCAAGAAAATCACTTGATGCAAAAAAAAAAAAGAAAAGAAATTGTAATTTTTACTTTTCAATGAAGAAAATCACTTGAAGCAAAAAAACAAACAAATAAAAGAAGTTGTAATTTTTACTTTTCAATGTTTTATTAATTTTGTTCCCTTCCTCGTTATCTCTGGGAATTTTTGAAACAATTTGCCTTTTTTTTTTACTCGGAACAAATTATGATGAAGTAAGCAAAACAAGCTAGAAAAGATGGCATTACACAATCTAATAAGAGTTAAACTCTTTTTTCAGATAAGTAATTGGTGAGATAAGCAACAAGCAAAAAAAACTTGCATAGAATCCATTGGGGTGTTGATTCCTTCCACACCTCCATTATCAGCATGGATGATCAAATCAAAATCTCCATTTTCCATCTCAGGCTCATCTTCTGATTCAATTTCTCTTCTTCTTTTTTTTGTATTTCTTTTCCATTAGTTGATCATCCACGTCAGATTCTTCTTTTTGAGAGGGGTCAATTTTTTCTAACAAAATCAAACCTTTTTCCAACCCCTCTAACACAATATGAATTTTGTTTGACACAAAATATGATGAAGTGTGATTTATCCTAAATAAAGCGTCATCTGTTCTTGCTTTCTATAGATTCAGATTTGCAATAACTTTTCCGCATGAGAAGTTATGATTTTTACTAACTACCGTGGATTATTTGTAGTTTAGTAAATATTGGAAATTCTTTATTTCCATTCAATTTTATTTAAAATAGATTTTATATATTTTTTATAATATATTTATATTCTCAATCCCACGGTAAAAATAGAATATTCCTTGTGACATTATTGTTTCCATGGTTATGTCTATTTTTAATAGTATTGTGGAATTATTATTATTTAAGTATTTTTCGACTTCTTGGCCCATTCAGGCCCGCGTGGATTGAAACTTGAGATTATGTAAGCCAATTCAGAGGACGCTTCTTTCTCTCATAAATCGGATTATGTCAGCATCCGCGCCATTTGACATTTAGACATTTCAACACAATTATGCACATATCTCTTAAACTATACACCACACTTGCTTTTTATGGTTTTTTGGTGCTTAGTCCATCCACATAGTGTGTATGATGTCCTATCTCTTAAGGCAAAAAAGGGTTTTCTTCTTATTTCTATCTAAAAGATATATTTATCTATTTTTAAGATAGAAGGACTAATTTTTCATTAGTACTCCTGCTGAGTGGCTAAGGTTATTTTTATCCAAGGAATTCAAAAATGTAATAATAATTAACTTTTTCTTACTCTAAAAGGGAGTAATTTATGTTTTCTTTATTTCTTTCTTTTTGTGTCATTTTATTATTTTTACTTACTTTATTTCTTTTAATATTTTTATATTAAATGTTGCTCATGTTGGCATGCTCAACATTGTAGCAGGCTGACAACTTGCTTCCATTGTATAAGAAAAATGAACCATTTGGATATTTTGATTCCATAAAAATGAAACCTTCAACCTGGATCAGATCACTAAAAACGTTGAGGTTTTCAAAAACCCCCCCAACCCACCGTTTGCAATCAGCTATTAGCAACTGGCAAGACTTCTGTTGTTTCTTAATTTCAAAATACAGGGGAAAATCTGAGGAGGAAATTGTTTCTTGTCTTTTGTCGTGTTTTGCTACTTCTCTGGAGGACAAAGTTTTAAGATATTCAGTGTCTTGATAATGTTCTCATTCATCTTCAGGCTTTGATTTCCAAATTTCACTGAGTTTTTTCATTCTTTCTGAAGGGGTGAGTCCAGCTATAGCAATTCAAGAAAAGAAATGAAAATGTAAATGAAAAATAAAACGTAAATTAAAAATAAAACATAAGTGAGAAATACAATGTAATTGAAAAAGAAACTGTAAATGACAAAGAAAATGTAAAAAAGAAAAAAGAAAATTGAAATGAAAAAGAGAGCAAACAAAGTTGAGGAATGAGATAGGTATACGTCTATCATAAAGTCTATGGGCCTCTGGACTGAACTCGCAGAATTTATTCCAAACGTTTGCTCCTCGGATATGATGATAATGTCCCAAGTGGTCAAAAAGGACCTGGGCTTGAATTTTTTGCTTGATTTATAGATTTGGCGCTGTTGAATGTGATCCAATTTGAAAAGCTCCTGTCATATGAGGGTGTTCATTCACCTAGTTTTAGACACGTTGGCTCCAATTTCATGAAGCTGGTGAAGTGGGAGATCATTGATATTTTTGTTAAAATTATGGCTGAAATTTTATGAAATATTTTTATTTTTTATGAAGATTTTTTATAGTTTAATAGTTTCAATAATGATATATTCAGAAGAATGGAATTAAGGAAGGGACAAGTGAGGACCACTTGGACTGACTCAGGGCAACGGAGTAAAAGAAAATGAAGAGTCAATGTTTTTTAATTACTTTAATACTAAGTTTAAATGAAGAGGAAAAACAAAATAAACCCCCAACAGGTATTTGAGGGGCCTAATGTGGCTCCAATAACCACAGATAAAAAAAATGAAATAATGAAATGAAAAAGAATCCAAGAATGAAGAAAAAATGAGATAGCCCAGACTAATATTTATGAACAAGACCAAACAACAAGATTCTAACATACAGACTATGGGGGCGTTAATTCCACAGATAAGATTCAAAATAAATAAACAAAAATAGTAATGAAAAAAAAGAAGAATAGTAAGAAGAACAGAAAATTATTAAACAGAGAGTTAAATCAAACTGGTTCATTGACTACTTGTTGATCTCAACAGATAATATTTTCAGACTAACATACCAACTAACATTCAGAATTACTTATATTTATTTTAATTTTTAGAATCATTGATACTAATTTTTAATTAATTTAATTAAGATGGAAAGATGTGCATAATAATTTTTTAATGATTTATTTTTTGATTCAGGAGGCAAATCAATGAAATTCCAAAAATTTTCTGTCACCAATTGAGGAAGAGGTGAAAATTCTGGAACTTGGGAGATTTGCGGTCCTTCTGGATTGAAAAGTGGTAGCTCAATCATAGCTTCAATTGATTGACTATTAAACCAAAGTATTCTGATGATAGTTTTTAGAAGTTGAAAATCAGCATGTTGGAAAATAACTTTAAAAAAACAAAAAAAATCGAATGGATACATACTTGATCAATAATAAACGCTTTTGTTCTAATCTCAATTCCAGAAAAGAAGCCTTTTACTCAAAATAAAAAACAAAAAAAAAAAAAAAAAAAACAATATCACTTGAGTATCATATTTGGCATTGGTATAAACAATGCAAAAAATAAAGCAAAAGACTTAAAAGTGTACTTCCAGTGTAGCTGTAGGAGAGAAGAGCTCCAATTGAATTTCCACAGCCAATTGAGATTTTGTTGGACTGTTGCGCAGCTGTGAGGCTGAATTTTTCATCCTCTACACTTCAAAAAACAAACAAAGTAAGGTTATAAGCAAGTGAGACTCAAGAAAATATGCAAAAAAAAACAGGAAAAAAAGTGCAAAAAAGAGAAAACTATAAAAAAAAGGAAAGGTGAAAAAGAGAAAACAAAAGAGAGATAGGACCAGAGGGAATAACACTAGAAAAAAAAGAGAAAATCAATAAACACAGAGAAAAATAATAAAAAAAGCAAAAGAAGGAGAAAAGGGGAGAAAACAAGAATAGAACAGTGACAAAAGTATCAAAAACAAGGGAAAAAATGTAAAAAAAAAAAAAAGAGGAAATCAATAAGGGAAAAAAATAGGCTAAAACAGAAAGGAATAAAACCTAGAGAGAGATGTTGAAACAATGTCATTAGGGTGTCACCAAGGAATTCTCGGAGTAAGGAGGAGGAACAATAGGGTTCAATACTTATTCTTATCATCAAATTAGGTTTCCCACATTTGTATCTAATTTGCCTGATATAGTTGTACCGTTCTTCTTTTCTCATTACATTTTTCCTTCCTCTTTATTCCAATCACCTCAGGTGATTTCACTTCTTTTTGTTTTACTGCCCCAGTCATTTCCTTTGCCGTGCTCACTCAATCAACTGGTGCTTTTAAAGGTTCATATCTATTTCTTTTTCATTCACATTGTTTCTTTTTCTTTTGTGTGCTTGCTATGTGAAATTCACTCATTACATTTTTCCTTCCTCTTTATTCCAATCACCTCAGGTGATTTCACTTCTTTTTGTTTTACTGCCCCAGTCATTTCCTTTGCCGTGCTCACTCAATCAACTGGTGCTTTTAAAGGTGATTTCACTTCTTTTTGTTTTACTGCCCCAGTCATTTCCTTTGCCGTGCTCACTCAATCAACTGGTGCTTTTAAAGGTGATTTCACTTCTTTTTGTTTTACTGCCCCAGTCATTTCCTTTGCCGTGCTCACTCAATCAACTGGTGCTTTTAAAGGTGATTTCACTTCTTTTTGTTTTACTGCCCCAGTCATTTCCTTTGCCGTGCTCACTCAATCAACTGGTGCTTTTAAAGGTGATTTCACTTCTTTTTGTTTTACTGCCCCAGTCATTTCCTTTGCCGTGCTCACTCAATCAACTGGTGCTTTTAAAGGTTCATATCTATTTCTTTTTCATTCACATTGTTTCTTTTTCTTTTGTGTGCTTGCTATGTGAAATTCACTCATTACATTTTTCCTTCCTCTTTATTCCAATCACCTCAGGTGATTTCACTTCTTTTTGTTTTACTGCCCCAGTCATTTCCTTTGCCGTGCTCACTCAATCAACTGGTGCTTTTAAAGGTTCTCTTGGTAAATCAATTAGCTCAAGATCTTATCATCCTTGACAGTGGATCTTCCGGACACTATTTAAAGCATCGGACCTATTTCAATAACTACGCTCCTATCAAAGACTCAGTCTTCTCAGCTGGCGGTTCCCCTCTTGCCATAGTTGGTCATGGACCACTCAAAATTCAAGTTTCAGACGGTTTTCTCCCCATTGAACATGCTTCTCATGTGCCGTCGTTAACCAATTTGCTTCTTTCTCTTGGTGCTTATATCAAAGCTGGCTTGTCTGTGTTACCTACCACAGGTGGTTTCGAATGTCAAAAGCTGAACAAGACTATTAGTGCTCGATGTCTTCGAGATTCCTCTCTTCTTTGCTCTGGATCAATTGGCGACGATAATCTTCTCATCGTTCGCCAATCCAAACCTCAAGTCAATTCAGTATCTTATCTTGATACTCTCTTATTACATCGTGCGTTAGGTCACCCCAGTTTAAAATACCTCAGAGTCGCTTTTCCAAACAAACATATTCAAGAGTTTGAATGCGCCAATTGCAACGTTTCAAAAATGCATAGACAACCTTTCTCTGGATCATTTCCTCGACCGTCATGTCCACTGGAAATTATTCATATGGACTTATGCGGACCTATAACTCCCAATTCGAAAGGAGGTTCCAAATACTTCTTTAAGATAATCGATGGGTATAGCAAGTTTCGTTTTCTATACCTTCTCAAGAGTAAGTCCGACGCCTTTTGCTTGTTCCAGGATTTCCTGACTCAAGCTGAAAGAGCCACCAGGCGAAAACTTTTGTCTGCAGTCTCAGACAACGGCGGTGAATTTGTTAACGGGAAAAATGAGTAAATGTCTTAATTGAGCTTCGAAGTTTGAATCAATAGGTACCAGATAGAGTATAAATTGTGAGCCTTGAGTTGTGATCGTTGGTTGGAAGATTCTTGACCGAAGCGATACAAAGGTAAAAAGGTCTAAGTTATGAATTGCAAGTGAACCGCTGTTACTATTTGATTGCTCTTGAAATAGAGTATTTGCAATGGATAAATGAAACAGAAAATTGAGCTGAGAATTAAAAGGTGGTTACGGAAGGGTCAGTAAGCCATTATTCCAACAAAAGCATCGTCGAGAATCCAAATTCTCTCCATCCGGATTAGAGGGATTATTCCTCGGATATGAAGAAGGCCATCACTCTTATCGTGTCTGGATACTCTCTTTACATTCGATTAAAACATCTCACCATGTGCGATTCTTTCCCCATATCTTTCCTGGAGTCGTATCCACTCCACCTCACAAAGATGAAGAAAGCGAGTTCTCTATTTTTTCTTTAAACTTTGATCTGGATGAACTCGACCAATCTGACAACTCTCTTAATTATGACTGCATTGAAACATTGGAATCCTCCTTATTGGACAATTCGTCAAATTCTTCTCAATCCGAGTTGTTATCAGATGAAATATTTAACTCTGCAACACCTCAAACGAGTTCAAAAGGGTATGCATACGTACCTTATTTTGATGTTGCTCCTAAGGATATCAATCTAGAGATTGATCCCTCTAAGATAATAACAACCAAGCGAAGAGCCAATTTTATCTCCGGAGAACCTACTCAACTCAAGGATCCAAAGACCTTTCGGGAAGCCATATCCTCCTCCGATTCAAATGGATGGCTCAGTGCAATTGATGTTGAACTGAGAAACATTGAACGTCATAATGTATGGCAACCAGCTCAATTACCCTCTAATGTCAAACCTCTCGACACTACATGGGTA